>OU964982.1:4442151-4589651 GCA_918808275.2 Dolichovespula sylvestris
CGTATGGCTAATATCGAGATACGATCGATATTCGAAGTGGAGCGGATCATGCAAACGAGTTCGATCTATCTCAAGGCAGCAATTGCATCGAAGCGAGACCATCCGAACAAAAACGAGAGATGTCGATTTTACAGAGAGAGAGCCGTTCCGAGATGATTCCATCGAGAATGCATCCTTATGATTGCGTGACTTTCGATTTGTTATATTCTTTGCTATATATATTTACCATATTATTTTTCTTTCTCTTTTTTTTTTTTTTGTATCGTCGAATATAATCAAACGCGCAAGTTCGATATATTTCGTTGGAAGTCTAATACAAATTTCGAGTGTATTTAAAGTTAGATGGATATCGTTATCGTGTAGGCATTGTCAATTATAATTAAGATATGATATATTAACGACAATATTGATATAATAATGAAAAGAAAAAAAAAAGAAAGAAAGAAAGAAAGAAAGAAAAAGAAAAGAACAAGTGCGATTATTACGAGCGTAGCGGAACGTAGAGTCGATTCGTTGTGGGAGGCACCTTAATAGAGCGCATGTGCGAACCGACAAACTTTCCTCTCAATCGACTCCGCCTACGTCGCTCCCGCGTACCGTTCTTCTTCTACTAATGCACACAACGGCGTGCAGTCACCCACGCTCCTCTACACACGTTACTATCTCCCCCCACCCCAAATGAATCGGCCGCCTCGTAAAACGTACGCACGCACTCTCCGTTGAAGCGCCACGCGCGATTTCCATTCATAGATCGAACCGCCCGCGAACTTAAATCTTTAGGCCGCGTTCACACCCGAGTACTTGCTTTTTATTTTATTTTATTTTCTCTCTCTCTCTCTCTTCTTTTCTTTTCTATTCTTTCTTTTTTTTTTTTTCTATTGCACGTCTATTGGACGTAATTAAATCGTCGATCATTTTTTTTTCTTCTATCATTTATTCGAGTTAACGTTAAAGAAATTATTCGTTGTTATTATTAATTAGAAGTGATATATATATATATATATATATATATATATATATATATCCGTATGTACATAGATGTCATTAATTTTTCTAATTAGATTACTAATTTATTATAGCAGCGACGATAAATCGACTCTTGTTTTTTATCCGTAAATTTAAAAGAAAAAAAAAAAAAAATATTTTCGTTTATAAACGACTCGGAAAAGGAATAAAAATTTGATCCTAGCTAAGAAAATGTTAGACGCTCGTTTTCGTTTAGGTTCAAGCGTACCACCGTTCGGTTTCACGTTTTGCGGTGAACAAATCACACGGAAACCGTAGTAAGAATCGTTTCAATATCTTCGCAGGGCTGTGAGAACGCCGATGAATTTTCTTATTGAATTTATTAGATTGAAACGTTCTCACGAGGGAGAACGAAAGAAAGTTTAGAACGAATGGTGACGAGAATATCTCCGATACTTTCACGATTAGCACAACATTCGAAAAATTCTTTTCTTTCTTAACAAAAATAATCTTTCTAAGACGATAAGATAGTTAGATATTGCTGAGTAAACGTCGATTATTTGAATGTTTTTCTCATCGTTTTGTCTCGGCTCAACGAAGAAATTTTTTCCATCGGTTTTAACCATCGATAAGAAAATACTCGGAAGAAAATCGAAAGTGATAGTCGATGATTAGTCATAGTTTTTTTTTCTTTATATATATATATATATATATATATATATATATATATATATATATATATCTATTATATTACTATATCTACATATATATATATATATATATATATATATATATATATATATATATATATATATCTATTCACGTTCGTATCTCTTCTCTATCTTGAAACAATCATTCGTATAGAGTTTCTAATCTGTACGTGTTCATTGATAAAAATTGTCCATTGATAGAAAAAATTCTGAATGAAATGACAAACGTTCAAAGTACCAACTGATTTCCAGACTGCTCGACGTCTATATTTTTTATCCTTAATCTTTCCCATTTGTTAATATTTGTTTATCATTTCGTTTATACGAAATGATTTCAAGGAATTTCGAAGACCCGAATAAATATTCTAACCGGAAGTTTAACTTCTTGGTAAATTGTCCCGAAGCACCGACTCATTTTCAAACAGCTAGTACTACTACTACTACCATCACTATTACTATTACTACTACAATGACCAGTCGCATGATCTTCGAAACAATAACGTTGAAGATAAGAGACAATGAAACTAGAGAGAGAGAGAGAGGGAGGGAGAGAAAGAGAATGTAAGATCCTTTCGCGTGTTCGCGAGAATATATTGGCCGGTAAATTTAAACCTGAATAGTGGCGTTCTGCTCGAAGTAAACTTCCGGTCCGGTGAAGAGCGAATTTCCACGAAAGCAGGAAGTGTTCTAACCGGAAGTGACTACCCTCTTAGACCTTGCACCCTTCAGACTGACCACCATTTTACTCGAACCGATGTGAAATCCAACTTGAGTCGCCAAGAACATTACCTGGACGATTTACGACAGTACTTAGAAGATTTATCAAAACCGATTAAAAAGAAAAATTATTTTAGGTAAGTAAATCATAATCATCAAACATAATGCTATTTACTATCCTAAACGATGCATTTAGATTATCGTTGACTCAAAATATCGATTATTATCACCTAATGGCACCGTTTCAAGTTTTTCTTCTAATTAGCCCTAACGACGTTATCCGAATCTTTGAGTTATAATGACAAAAAAGGTTAAAAATAAAAAGAAAAGAAAAAAGAAAGGGGTCGAACCGTGGTATGTTTTTTGTTTTACGACCCATTCGTTATACTACGGGCGAAAGAAGATGTATCCAAAAATGACTGGCACGTTTCGAAAGGTCGACGAACATCTTGGGTAGCATAGCGAACGAAAGAATTCACACCATGATCCGAAGAGCTAATTAATTTGTCAGCGGACAAATTAGTTTTCTATTTGATCTTTTGATCTCGGCAATTCCTCGGGTAGTCCTTGATTTCTTTCTATTACGATGCATCTGCAGTTATTCTTTTTTTTTTTTTTTTTTTATAGGCAGAAGATAAATCAATATCTAATTGTTACAGTATCGTTGAAATAATCGTAAAATATTTCCGTTAGACATAATTCTCACGACATACCGATCGAGCACATCTAGCTTGTTAAAAATTCAATTTCGAAAGGCGTTTTGTTGTCCACAATAGAGACCAGAGAATTCGTTTATTTTTTCAGACTCCCATGCCGCTAAGACTAGCGCACCCTGTGTGTCCTGATACGTTCCTCCGTCGTTTTACCCACCCCTCCAACAAGCTCCTACAGCGGAGAGATTTTTTGTCGGACGAAAATAGGAAAGAAAAAAGAAAAGTGTTAGTGTCTCGACCACGAAGAGGTCAGACAGGTGAGCCTTAATTCGTTGGGGGCTGAGGGAAGAGGGGCTCTGATATCAAAGACGACCGCCAGGATCGTCGAGAGGATCTCCGGCTAAACCACCATGAGAGTTCAGCTGTATCGTCATTAAGGGTCACTCGAGCGTTTATTTTTTATTTTTTATTGTTCAGTTCTCCCTCTCCTTCTCTTCTCCGTTCTTGGACATAGAACAAGACAATCGTCTTAATCGTCGAACGTATACGATTGCAATATATTATTCAAGGTAATATTATTGATTGAAAAAGAACACAAAAATTAATCGTACATTAGATTTCTTACTTTTGCCTAGTTGCCAAGAAATCTTTTTGAAATTTAATCATCCCTTGTCCTTGCTAACGTTTCACGAAGCGTCAACGTGGCCACCTCTCGTTTTAAGTTTAAAGAACGAAACACCGTGACGTAACGTCTTTCAGTTATTTTTTTAATTATTCTTCTGCTTCGACTTTACGACGACTCTCTTCGACGATCTTCCGCAAGATGAGCCTCCGATTATGGCACGTGCCTTCCGTTCACGGTTGACTCCAATGATCATCCAAGTATATCGAGACGTAGTATCACCTGTCTCTCGAAATCGAGTGCGCTTGCTCGTCTCGGTGTACGAGCATCTTGAATGGAAAAAAAAAAAAAAAAAAAAAAAGAAAAAGAAAAGAAAAGAAAGGAAAAGAAAAAAGGTGAGTTAATAGCAGGTAAGAAGGCACCTGAGGAGAATCAATGTTGTCTTCTCCTGCATACATCCTCGCACCTGTCGACAGAATCATCTCACTTTTGTTCGACGAAGCAAAACTGTTCGAATCACGTCCATGTTTCTTTTTTTTTTTTTTTTTTTTTCTAATGATTCTTCTCGATAATTTCACATTATGAACTCGTTAAAGAATACTTTATTATTATTATTTTTCTGTTTATTAATTAATTAATTAACCTTCCTCCACCTAAGGTACCTGAATTTTGCTTTGATCACGTTAGACGTACCAAAGAGAGTTTGCGGTGAGGTACACGGAGGTTAACGAGTCAACTACTATGTATATCGACTTAAATGTCGCAAGCACAGCAGGAGAATACCTCTAGCTGCTGCTGCTGCTGCTGCTACTACTACTACTTGTTGCTTCCTCTCTCGGCGAGCTCTTCTCTCTTTCTCTGCCTCTCACTCGAATCAGAAACTCCATCGAGCGTGCCACAAACTTGGACGAAACAATTTAGATGATTATACTATCTGTTTTATCTATTTTTACAGCAAGTATTATTAAAACTTCCGTAACGTCGCGCGTATAAATCTTAAGTCGCCACTGTGTTTGCATATTCGTCCTATACAAGCTATAGAACGAGCGAGCGAACGAGCGAGAGAGTTTATATTCATTTCGCGAACCAACGATGCCATTTCTTTTAATGCAATTAGAGAGAAAAAAACTATACGAGTATCCTTTCTAATAAGCGTCACGATAAATAGATATATATATATATATATATATATATATATATATATATATATATATAGATTAATGCAAGATTACTTAGACCGTCATAGCGTTTTGGCGTTATCGACGACATTCATTTTCTGAATAAATCTGAAATAAAAATAATACTCGCGGTAGAGTGAATAACGTGAAAGGCTTACAAAAAAAATAAGGAGAGAGAGAGAGAGAGAGAGAGATTCTTCGTGGGTGCCCAACGTATAGCTCATTCCTAAATCTCAGATTACAATCTGCCTGGCGAATGGTGCTAAGATTAAGGACCCCTTGCTTTCTGGCTCTCGCCCATAGACTCTACAATATGGAGAGCGAAGGGAGACAGAAAAAGACTCTTGTTGGTCTTTTTTCAACAAGATTAAGATGTCACGCGTACGTGAGGGCCGGTGGAGGAGGAGAGGGGAACAAATACAGCTGATGAGGATACACGAAAGAAGTAAAAAAAGGAAAAAAAAAATAAATAAAACCAAGAATTCGAAGCTACACTCCTGGGGTAAATTTTGTTAAACCGAGAAGACAGAACGTTGAGACTAACTTTTGTCATGTTCGTATCGAATCATTAATTGGAATTACTTGAATAATAATGGATCGTCTAACCTTCATCTCGATGAAGACGGACGAAGAAAAGGATTAGAACGATCTAAGTTTTACTCTTTTATCTTAAAAAAAAAAAAAAAAAAAAAAAGAAAAAAAAGAATGAATGAAAGAAAGAAAAAGGATACAACAGCAACACGGAGTGAGAATCTCTCGTTCGACTCAACGGGAGACTGGATAGTTTCGGTTGGTGATAACGTGGAAGAACGGGAAATAAGAGAGAGAGAGAGAGAGAGAGATAGAAAGACCCCTGTAGGATCGTATCGAACTCCCGCTGTTTTCTGGTATCATGTTAACTGTCGTGTCATTGTCACGTGGAACCACACTGTGGAGACATTTATTTGAAAGATCTACTTCCCTTTAGTCGTGGTCGATTAGTTTGGAAAGATCTTCGAATGCGATTCGTGTATTCGATTTTATTTTCTAACGATACCAAACAAATCGTTCGATAAATATTACGATAAATTAATTATCGTGATTTTAATCATACTTATATATATATATATATATAAGTAAAGTATTATATTCTATCCGTGGCAGAAAATTTGAGTTAATGCACGTATCAAAGCGTCCATGAACACCGTTCTATCCGTGAAGTGTTAAGATTCGAGTGTCACGTTGTTCGTGGGAGCCAAAGCGAATCGTACAGGAGGAGACAGGAGGAGAGAAGGAGAAAGAGAAAAAAAAAGTGACAAGACAAAAGATATAAGAGAATTCTGCTTGGTAAGGCCATCGACGACGGACTGTGGGAAGCTCCTCGTTCGTTTCTTTGCTTTTACCGATGGATATTTATTTATTTATTTATTTATATATTTATTTATTTTTTCTTTTTTGATCTTCCTACATGGAAATCCTCCTTTAAAACGAATCATGATGAATTGCAGGATCGTAGTCAAAGAAGATCATTTCTCTTTCTCCATAATTCGATTTCAATGATGATGTAAGTAATTAGCGAATCAATAAAAATAAAATAAATAAAGTAATATATACATGAGCGAATTGAATCGAACGAATTTTTCTAAGGAAAAAAAATCTTATCGTCCTTGTGATATCGTATATGAGAGGACAAGGACAGAATGAGATGGTAGTTGAACGGGTGTGAAGAAGAGAGAGTAAGAGAGAGAGAGAGAGAGAGAGAGACAGGGGTAGCGCATATCATCTTAAAGTTTAATTGAGTCTCGGTCTCGTAGGAACGAAGCCTCGGAGCCAATCTTACTCGGTGCTCAGGCCCCAAGGGACTCTAGGGGGTCCTGCCGTTTCTGCACCCTCTCTTCTCTTCCCACGAAGCCATGGCGTTTCGTCGATTCTCAAGAGAACATCCGGATATCTCTTGATGCGACCTCCTTTCAAGAACATTCGTCTTCGGTTAAACTCGTACGATCGAGCGATCTCTCTCTCTCTCTCTCTCTCTCTCTCTATATATATATATATATATATATATATACTGACGTATAAAAATCTTTTTGTAAATAACGAAAACGAGGGGATAAAGAGACGTTTAAAATTGTCCACGAACGGTTATCTTAATCTTCGACTAAACGGATTAGGAATCCAACGTTCATCGAATTCGTACAGCTTTGGTAACTTAATTCGAGAAGGTGTGGTACGTACAGGTCTTCGTTCCGAACAGGAACGATCGTTCGTTTTGATTAAAATCACGCGACAATTACGATTTAATCAATCGTCGCGCATACTTTCAACTATGTTTATTCGTCCCATAACGAGCGCCACGATTTTTCCTCTTCGATTCGAAAGATTTTCTGACGGGGGAAAAAGGGGAGGCGACGCGGGTAAAAAGAATGTCGAGAAATTTGTATGATGGCCGAAACTCGATGGCGTGGAGATTAAGCTCGACTCGAAGATAACGGTGAATACGGTACGCGTCTGGAGTTGGAATTAACGCGAGATGGAGCACGGAAATGGGGGTGGTTTTGCACGGACCCTCTCTTTCCCCCGTTTTCTCTCGTGGGATACACTGTAATTCATCGCAGGAGGCTGCTGCTCTCAGTCCTCGACCCTTCTTCCTCGATGGTACCGCCGACCAACCGAGTACTACTAAAGTCGGCTGCCTATAGGGCGAGACGCGTCGAATTAGTTGTAAATGTTTTAAACTTTCTTACGGGAAAGATTCCAGCAGTGGTCTTACCCTCGAGCCGACTGAAATCTTCGAAATTTACCTTTTTCTTTGTTGTTTTTGCGTCCATTAACTTATCACTAAAATTATTTTCGATCGAAGCACAAAGGTAAAAAGAATCATTCCTCGTCGAAAATTGAAAATTATTTTTTCGATCGATCGTTCGGAGCTTTTTTTATTTTTTTCCCCCTTTGAGATCGCATTAAAAATATAAAAATGAAATGATATACGTGTACGATATTTGTCAATTCATCGATAGGTATATATTGTAGAATAACTATTGAAATCCTCGATTCGAGAACGATGATGCGTTGTTTCTCGTGTACGATTCTATTCATCGGAAACTCTGAATGACAGTAGCCGGGGCTGGGATGAATTTGATCTGTTCTGTGGTTAAAAAGAAAAAGAGAAAAAAATAAGCGGTACCTAATTGCTGCAAAAAAGAAAACAACAACATCAACTAGATGTTTTTTCGACGTTTAACCCACGAACCGTATTCACCTGTAAGAACGTAACCAGATATCCCAATCATCTTGTCACGGATTATAGAAGATCGTACAAAGGGAGTCCCACAATAAACCGCCCCCGTAGGACACTAGGGTCCAAAGTACACGGTGCCGACGCAAATACAACGGGCTCTGGTCGATTCATTCTCTCACGATAATCGTATCGAACCGTGGCAATTGTTATCTCTTCGAATTTGTCTCGAGAAAATTTAAAAGAAATGATGACAATGAAAAAAAAAATATATATATATATATATATATATATATATAAAAATATAACAGAAAATATTACCTAGGGGAAAGAAACAAAAAGAATTAAAGAAACGATTGTCTATCAACGATTTGACGTGAAAAGTAAAGTGTATGAAGGAGAGGATAATTAATAAAAAAAAAAACACCAAATACAAGGTACATTTTCCAAGATGATCTCGATAAAAAAAAAAAAAAAAAGAAAAAAAAAAGAAAGAAAAAGCAATTGAAATCTCATTCACGTTCTCGAAGAGCCGTTCCTTAGAGAATATCTATACCTCGAAGGTTTCGAGGAAGGACAAAGATGTGCCCTTACGATTCTGGTACCGATCACGGGTATATATGCCTTGGGTTCATACTTTGTTTTATACCCCTCTTATATCGGGTTACGTGTACCACCTAATGCCTGGTATATAAAGGAGACACAGTAGGCTCCATCGGCTCTCCACGGACAGGATATCCATTCTATATTATATTAAATTCTGAACCGGCTCCTTTTCTCTCTCTCTCTCTCTCTCGTTCGCCTCGTTCCTCCGCACGATGGAGACCATGCGGAATGGAATCATCGAGCAAAAGGGGTGCCCCCCTCGAGAGAGAGAGAGAGAGAGAGAGAGAGAGAGAGAGAGAGAGAGAGAAAGGGCACGAAGAAAGGGCGGTTCTGATTTTTGTCTTCGCACAGTCCCATTGTGAGTTTTACCGACGCTCGTGGGACATCCGATACCGCCGCGTCCTTCGAAAAATGCGTCACTAAACGGAGCGAAATGGAGCGAAACCGAACGAGAACGATCGCGCGGTCCCTTACCCTTCCTGGAAACTTAAGAACATCCGCCGGAATCATCGATCTCGTCCTAACCCTACTATCTCTCTCTTTTCTTTTTCCGGTTTATCGTCCGTTTTCGATAATTACTGCTCAACCATCGCCGAGTTACTCTCCTCTATCTTCGCGACCTCTAAATGGATCGTGGGCCACGTCGTTACGCGTCGTTTCTAAACTCGTCGTCAACGTAATAACTCCGTTAAACCCAATTACCCATTCGTCAAAGTTCGAATTTAATAACGAATCGTTTTTAAATCGACTCTCGCGGAATCTAATCTGTTCTCCGAGTACGCGTCTGGGTTGAGCCAGCGATGCCTCTTTAATCGTCCTCGAGTAATTATCGGGCGTTTAACGGCGCGTCGAAGTGAAACAAAAAAGAAAGAACATTTCGGGTACGTATCTAAAAAAGAAAAAAAAAGAAAAAAAGGAAAAAAAAAACGTTAAAAATCCTTTTAACGACCTCGGGAAGAAATCTTCGTCCTTTTCGTAGTCACGTGCAAAATACTTTGTCGTTATGGGTTGCGTCCGGTTTAGTTTACGAGCACTTTAGCATAATATTGTGGAAAAGGAAGGCTGATGTGTCCGGACCCAAGGTATCCTCGGTTTATAGAAAGAGATAGAGATAGAGATAGAGATAGAGAGAGAGAGAAAGAGAGAGAGAGAGAGGCGTGTATCCAGGAAGAACGGGCAATGGTGTTCTCCTCTCTCTCTCTCTCTCTCTCTCTCTCTCTCTCTCTCTCTCTCTCTCTCTCTCCAGGGAGAGATGGAACGGGTAGGACTGAAAGAGCGTCCAATTGGTGCCCAGGGTGCATTTGCGTCTAATTCAATGCATTATACCCCTACTACGCGCGCGGTCGCCACGAGCGATTCTCGACGAGTACGAGAGAGAGAAGCATCCGGCAGCACGACATCACTAGCGTTGCCTCGGGCTAACCACCCAGCGAAAGCTCCTGTGGCTTCTCTCCGACCTTCGGAATCGATCTCTGGCTGATCGGTGCCGCTAGATAGAGACCCCCTTTGCTCTGCCCGGTTGCTTCGGTCTCACGTTATTACCTCCTCGCCGCAACGAAATTATCGCCTTCTCCAAGAATCTTAATTGGTTGCGTACGGCCGATATTGCTGATTGATCGATCGATTATCGATTAGGAAGGAGGAAGGAAGGAATCTATCGTCATGATATCTTGTCTCTTTGTCCGACGATGCTGTGTACGAGTAATAAACTATGTCATCTTTTTGTTTTCTTTTATAAATTACGTCCTACCTATTGGAACTAAGTTCCAATAACACGTTCGAACGAAGAAACCAACTAAATTTCTAATTTATCCGTTAATCGTTATTAAAAAAGGATAACTCTTCCAATTGCGATCGGATCTTTAGAATTTCTCACTTAAAGGATAAGAAAAACTTTTCGATGGACTCGATGAAAGGTAAAGAAAAAGGGAGGAGAAAGGAAAAATCCCCAAAAGAATAGGTAACTCATTCTGGTCGTAGGAAAAACCAATTTCCGTGGCGAACGTTCTCGTTGGTACGTTTCTTTCAAGGACGTCTCTATCTATCTCGTCTCGAAGAGCGCGGGGGTGGGTGGTGGGGAAGGAAGAGAAGAGGAGGAGGAGGAGGAGGAGGAGGATTCTCGGAGGATAGGAAAAGCATGGTGGACGGCGGACCGCGGGATCGAGCGAAGAGAGTGCGATAAGAAGACACCCGCAGGTGTAATTATGATTACCGCAGTGCAGAGAAAGACGGAGTATTGCGGAGCTCGTATGGCAGCCATGGGATCGTGGGAAATAGGAATCCTCGAACGGCACTTTCGCGTCTCCGTTCTTCCTACCAGCTAAAGCCGACCACCAACAACGCGCTGTTTTCCGATTGTTGGTCCCCTGGCCTTTCCCTGTGGCTTTCCTACTCCAACCGGCTGTGCTTCTTTGCACTCTCTTTTCAAATTCCATTGCCTCGACGTTACTTCGGCTACGTCTCTCTGTTTGTCTCTGTGTGTGTGTGCTCGTGCGCGCACGCGTGTACGTATCTATATACGTACGTATCCATAGTATATATTATATATATATATATATATATTTATAGTAGTTTCGTTAGAGAAACATTTTCTTGCAATCATTTCGATCGAGAACACATTGTTTTTGATCCAGCTGCCTCTTCTTTTTCTTCTTCTTCATTTTTTTTTTTTTTTGTTTAAATACACGCGTACGAACAAACCCTTACACCGTAATACGATTAATTAACGTAACGTGTCGCGAGAAGAGTTACAAGGTATAGATAATTTTTTTTTCTCGCCTCGCGCGTTATATCGAAAGCGCGTTAGCGTGTAATAAAAGGGTTGGATCGTATGGGTACGAAGGAATACACGTACGAAAGTAGAAAGAGGAGAGAAAAAATTGGCCCTCGGTTTCGCGGCATTTGGGGGTGGGGAAGGGGGTGAGTCGTTCGTTTCTCTCCTGGAACAGTTAACGCGGCTGAGTTTTTCGCGTGGATGAACCCCAGGGGTCTTGACTACAGCACCCCGAGGTCTCGTTTCGGCCTACGCTTTATACGCGACCACCTTTGTTTCTTCCTCCATTTTGTTTCTCCGAGGAGATCCGAGGAAATACAGAAAGAAACTTCTTCTCTCTCTCTCTCTGGCAAACTAACAATAGGAAGCATACACATCGCGAAGTATAAACCCTTCGAACGTCTCTTGTCGAAGAGAATATATATACATATATATATACGATAAGCCGTCGGAATGTTTTCCTTTCTATTTTCTTGCATTTTAATTGGATCCCAAGGTATTCAGTTTCTTATCGAGCTATGATCTATACCGACCGTTAACTTCTACGACATGATATAGAAAAAGAAAAGAAAAGAAAAGAAAAGAAAAGAAAAGAAAAGAAAAGAAAAAATAATACAAGACAGTGATCGATCTATTTCATTCGTTTAAAAAAGCTTCACCCTAAGCCGATGTCAACCTCGCGAATCGTCTTGTTGTCTTATTTTAGATTTCGTACGGTCGAAGACGTTAACGTCGATTCATACTTGCCTACGAGATACGATCAAACAAACTCGAACGTTTCATTGTTTTTTCATTTCGATCGTAATATCGACCGATCCGAGATTACCGTCGCGTCGTTTAAATTTTGGAAAAAGAATTCAATCCCCCCTAGTCATTTTCAGTTTCGAACGATGGCGTTGTGTACGGACCCTAAAGAAATCTCTTTCCTTCCGTTGTCTTGTTTCGATACACAACGATCGCTTCGAATCGGCTCCTTATCCATCATCCCATTGGCTTTGCCAAGACAAAACGAACAAGGGACGCTTTCATCCTCTCGATGAGTTGTTAACGAAAAAAAAAAAAAGAGGGAAAAAGCAAGCAAACAAACAAACAAACAAACAAACAAGCAAGCAAGCGAAGAAGAAGAAAATAAAATTAATCGACGATACAAAGAAATTGGTGTAGGTACATATTGTACGAAAACTCTTTTTCGAGATCGATCTTAGGTACGAGGACATAAGAGAGTAGTAGAGAGAAAAAAGGAGGAAGGATCGCATATTCAACGGGGATTAAATTATTATATCGAGATAAACGAAAGTTGTATAGAGCATAACGTCTCTCTGTCGGATACAGGTCGACGAGGCCGAAAAGTTTCCGAGCGATTATGAAAATCGATTACTTTTTAGGACTTAAACCATTTTATCGTTTGCGTACGATAAAATTACAAGCTCTTGGCCCATTCTCTACAAATAAAGTATTATCGTTAAAAGGACATTAGCATTTGCCAATATCGATTTAAACGTACCACCACCACCACCACCACCACCACCACCATCACCATCATCACCATCACCACCACCGTCGTCGTCGTCGTACACGTTCGTGTGCGAAAGGTTAACTTCCGAAATAATTTCGAGTAGAAATAGGAGAGATCGAACGCTTCTCTAAGTTTGAAATATTCATCGTGTTTGGCGGGTTTACGATCGATTTCGAATACGTAGGCATACACGTATATAGATACCGTATGGTTGGTCTGCAATAAGGCCGCAACGGAGTTTTCTCGGCGTAACGCGAATTCAATTAGCCGTAAGCGTTTCTCTGCGGTCGACACGTGGGCGAGGGCGCATAATGCGTACGCATCTTCTCGATGAAGAGAGAAAGAGAGACGCGACGTTTCTATAGGGTAGAAAAGGAAAAGGAAGAAAAGAAAGAGAAAGAGAAAGAGAAAGAGAAAAAGAAGAAGAAGTACAAGTTTCAAGAGCCTACATCAACGTTTCTCCAAGAGAGAAGGACACGCCAGTTACCGGGAGTGAGCTCACCGCGATCCTGAGGTCGCGTCTCCTCCTTCCACCAAAGGGCAAATTGCTTCGATCCTTGTCTCAACTGCCCTCAAACCGCAATTGCTTAAGAGCTAGCAATTAAACGGCTCGCGCCACCACCACCACCACCACCACCACCACCACCACCACCACCACCACCACCACCACCACCATCACCATCACCAGGAATATCCTTAAGGGGTCTTTGCCTTCTACGAACCGTACATATTCTCTCTGACCACTTTCCTCCTTTATTTTCGTTAGGTGATCTTAAGAGGAAAGTTTGGTGTTACCTTCGTTCAAGATTATTTATAATATTTCTATATACCCTATAGGACAAACGGTTGTATTAGATATTTCATCGAAATCGTAATAAATTCGAGTCGATTGCAAGGATCCAGTGTGGTTGATAAGAAAAGGGAACGTCGAGAAGACCGTCGATCGCGTCGATCCTAATCAAATGCCAATTTTAAAACGTTCTAATCTGGCACGGTATTACGAAGGACACTTTACAAAGTATCAATCCACCCGGATAGAAAGGATCGAACTTAAAAGAGTAAAAAAAAAAAAATATCTATTATATATATATGCATGATCTATAAAAGTAAAGAAGAGAGAAGAAGAGGAAGGGATGGAGGACGTTGTCCTCCTATACTTTGCAATTTTCTATACGAAGAGAAAGGATCGGCATTGAGATCTGCGGTTTGTTCCACGATAATAGTAAAGGATATATATATATATATATATATATCCTTCGCGTTATGCGAAGTACTTGTGAGAGATACGTTCTAACTATAGCTAAAGCTTTAAACGCTTAACCATCATCCTTCGGAGTAACCTGAGCATTAACTCGACGGAATTTCAATGGAAGCTAGTCGATCCTTAAGTGGCTCTTATATTCTAAACCACCTATCGACCACTTTTCTTTCTCAATTCTTATAAATTTTCTTTTACATCGAAATAGTTATATTGGGAAAATGATAGATGAATGGATGGATAGATATGTATACATCTACAGGGTGGTACCAAATATATTATATTCCCTTAGGTTTGGTCTTTTCGATGGTTTCAAAAGAAAATTCTATCTCTATAGGGAAATGAGACGAGGACGCGTTGGCGAGCTCGGAAGCTGCCATTTTCCGCGAGAGAATCCTCTCTCTCTCTCTCTCTCTCTCTCTCTCTCTCTCTCTCTCTTTCTCTCTCTCTCTCTCAAGAGAGAGAGAAGTAGAAACGTCGGCGTGTCGGTCTTCTGAAGGAGACAAGGTGTAGGTCGGCAGATTTTATCGCACAGGACATTCCTGTGCACGGTACGTCCATCCGACTGGCCTTAACTCCGTTTTGTATTTCGTTTATACGCGCGATATAACGTCTCCGCGGTCTTACCAACCTACCTCTGGACGATGATGACACCGAGAGAGGAGGAGCTTCTCTTCGATGATGATGCGTATCCGCGAAACGACCGATATATAAATAACCTAATCGTTGTCTATAAATACAAATCGTGTATCTAAAAATAATGGACGGGAGAAGGAGAGAGGGTTGTGGTGGTGGACAACTAAGGCGAAACGTCGTCTTAAAACCTCGAGTTACGAATTTGTGCGTTTGAGAGCGAATAAAAAAAAAAAAACGTAAGAAAATAAAGAAGGAGAGAGAGAGAGAGAGAGAGAGAGAGAGAGAGAGAGAGAGAGATTCGAAAATCTGGGACAAGGTTTTCAAACGCATTTGCTTGGAAACATTCGTACGAGGCGATATACACACTTGAATACGGTTACTCGCGCGTATATATCACGGAGCATATAGTGAGCGAGCGAGTGAAAAGGAACCGCTCATTCGTTTTGCATAACGCGTTTAAAAAATAGGAGAACCTCTCCTGCCACACCCGAAATGTATTCTCCTCTCTCTGTCTCGGCCGGTTCTATCTTAGATCGTAATTTCTCAATATCGTACTGATTCATACCGAAACACACGCCGTAAAAAATCTACTAAATCATTTTGGTCACGAGTGATGAGATCCATTAAAGAAAAAAGAAAACAGAAAGAAAGAAAGAAAGAAAGAAAGAAAAAATAAGAAACAAAAATAAAAGAAAATATAAAATATCGGTACGAACGAAAGTAATTATCCGTGACGTTTTTTTTTTTCTTTTTCCTTCTTTACAAGGGCCACTTCGTTCTCCGTTCATAATTCGCGTCGTTGAACCTAACAACCAGATCGAAATCGTCATCGTGTTATCCGTATATGTGTATCTCTCCCTCTCTCTCTCTCTCTCTCTCTCTCTCTCTCTCTCTCTCTCTCTCTCTCCTCCTCTAACACTCCATCAACGCTATAAAATAGAACATACACAGAATTTCAGATATACGTAATGAGCGTGCTGGTCGGCGAACGTTGGAACGCCCAAGTACAGCGGAAAACATAATCCGAAGGGAGGAAGGAAGAGAGGGTTGAGAGGAGAGGAAAGGAGAGGAAGGGTAATGATGATTACCGAGCACTCAGCTTGGCTAGGATTAATTTAATGGTACTATGTGTCCAGTAGGATGGTTATAGCGAAACGCCGTGGCGATCGTTAACGACAGACCTTACACACCAGCGGTTTCGAAATTCACCGCAGGGGAAAAATCGAACGTAGATCTCCGAATGATTTTTCTTCGAGTATTCCCTTTCAATATCCTTTACATTTTCACGTACAAACGAAACGATAAGGTACAATGTCGAAAAGCCAACGATAACGCGGCGGGATCGTCGAGCTGGCCGCTCTCTCTTCGACAAAACTTTCATTCTCTCTCTTTCTCTCTCTCTCTCTCTCGGAAAGAATTCTTCCAGGGGCGGCCTGGGTAAAGTTTTCACCTAAATTCCCATGGGTGCTGTGAGAGAAAAAGAAAGAAAAGGAAAGGAAAGGAAAGGAAAGGAAAGAGAGAAAAGGAAGGAACGCGCGCAGTAGCACCTCTACGTCGTTTTTCGCTTCCAACCCTCCCTTTTTTCACTCCCCCGCGCCTCCTCCCACCTACCTTTTCTCCAAGAACTCATACCTATATATATATATGTATACGACACACCATCCAGTAAGATTATTCTCGTGTATACGCACACGTACGTACGTGTGAAGCTTGCAAGCGCAAATGTGCGTGCTCTCGCGGTATTCACGTGAGAAAACTCCCTGGAGAAATAACCGGCTTGTATGTAATGTACGCCGAGGTATTGTAAGGGGGTGTAAAGGCGCCCGTACAACCACCCTCCTCCTTCTCCTCCTCCTCCTCCTCCTCCCCCTCCCTCCTCCTCCTTCCTTCCACCTTCCCTAGAAATAAAAAGAAAAAGGAAGAAGAAGGTACTGCTTGAATTTTTACCTTCGCAGGTACGACAGATCGTTTCTGTTACGTTCTCTTTTCTCCTATCTTTTCTTATCTTTTCTTTCCCTTTCTTCTTTCTTTTTCTTTTCTTTTCTTTTCTTTTTTTTTTTACCTAAAACCTACCCCGCGTAATGCGTTACAATTTTACAACCCTGGAAATATCAAAAGCATGCACATAATAAATCATTACGCCGATCCATTGGCGTTAGAGCACAGAGCGGATCCCCACGTTTTCCTCAAAGAGATTTGAATCAGTTTGGTTTCTCTTTCTCAAATTTCCTTATACAAGTGGATTTTTACGAGGTTGGATTGTCGGCCAAACGCTCAACCCCTATTAGTCGGCTTTTACGACAAGCAGAGGATACTGTGGGTATATTCTTATCCCCGACCCACAGGGGTATAACAAATTGTTTATTTTCTTTGTTGCAATCGATTGCAATCGTGCGATAGTTTGATTTTTTATTTTACATACAAATTAATGGGGGGAGGGGGAGGGACGCAAAAGATTCGATTGAATTATATATATATATATATATATATATATATATATATATATATATATATAAAATAGTAATTTAAAAATAAGAAATTTCTATTTTACCGACAATGCGACGCGTCGTGGAAGAAAGTCAAATTAAAAAGTTAAATCGGATTCATCGACAGTCGGTAACGCAGAAAACTTTTTTAAATCGCTCGGTAAATACGACAAAAGTAATTTCAATATTTGCATAACATTTAATCGACTAATATCATCCATCGAAGGATCTCTTTTTATAAATAAATAAATAAATACATATATATATATATATACATATAAATAAATTCTAATGTGAAAGTTGAATTACGTCGTAGAACGTAATATGCAAATATATGACAATGATAAAAGCGGAGATAAGGTAACGCGTAGGAGAAACTTTAGCTGGATATAATAACGAGTGAGGATTTCCTCTGGTATAGCAACGGGAATATTATTAAATAATAATAACACTGCGAGATGCCTGGCGGACATTTAAAGTGCTCGTCCATGTCCACGTCCGTCCTCGCTAATTATCGCGAACTCCGACGCGGATGACCACCACCATTCAACAAATTTCGTCTCAGCATCTAGACAAATATAGGATATATCGTTCTCTGTCGGCTATATGTGTTTTATAGAAACGAACGAACATCATTTTTTTTTTTTTTATGTCGTCGCTATACCACGATCAAAAGTGCCAAATGGTACTAATAATAAATAATAAAAGGTGAAAATGTACTAAGACCAAGGGCGAATGCGTAAGACGATTGAGAATTTGTCGATACACTTAATTAAGAGAAATATTTGATTTATTGTCTCTCGAATGCACTAATAGTCAATCGATCGATTCTATTTATTGTACCCGTACTACACGTAGGTCCGCTCGGCACAAGAGCGCTTCGGCGAATCCGGTCGAATAATGAATGACGAGGTCAGAGCTTTCTGGATATCCAAAGACGGACTCGAGTTAAATTTTCAACGTGTCAACCGAGACAGTAATACATTGCCCGGACTATACGGAATAGGAGAGTCGTAATGTTGAGAGTGGTAATGCGCCTGATTATTTAGAGATCGAATGGTTATCGATCACGAATACGCACAAACCTAAATATAAGATCCTTCCGCATTGGATCCTGTTAATATTAAAGGGGGGAATGAAATTTTATTAAAATCTAAATGAACGAGAAAATGTCTAGCTAGCTAGTATATCCGTACGAGCGTGGATGTATCCAGATGGAAGTTAGGTTTAGGTGACAGGTATAGGAAAGAGGAAATAAAAGGAGGGTTAAATTAAGAGCAGAAAGAAGGGAGCAGCTTCGGGCAATCCTCGAAAAGAGAGAAACGAGTCGAATGCCCGTAATGCGAGGCGCTTAAAGTTGCAATGGGTCTCGGGGGTATAAATGGAGAAAGCGATAGTGTGTACGTGTGTGTGTGTGTGTGGAGAGAGAGAGAGAGAGAGAGAGAGAGAAAGAGGGATCGAGTGACTGACTGACTGGAACCAAAAAGATGCGACCCGCCTAAGAGATTGGGATCTTTGCGAATCCGAGAAAGCCCATCGGGACCCTCGCTTGCATCGTTCTTCGAGCTGATTTTCGATCGAAACTGCTTTCTCCTGATACGCCTATGAGCTACGATAAATGCCAGAGCCGAAGATCACCCTATTGTCTTAATGACCCGAAAGGACCATGAAAAGAGGATAGATATTATCACGGAAGAAAAATATCAACGCGCGGTTATCCATAAATTTTCCTTTCTTCTAATAGACCGAGCATGCTATGTAAAATATTCTATCTATTATTAATCGTATTTTTCTCCTATAATCAGACAAGATTCTTAAAATAAGAATCCTTATTACCCAACGAAAATATTAAGTAACTTTCGAAAGATGCTTTCAAGAAACGAAACACGTTTGGACAACTCTATGTTAAACTATAACTCTCTGTGAATCTTAAAGGGAGTTCGCAAGTGCTTTCGTGAGAAACATAGCCAAAGTACTACTTCGTTGAGAAAGAGAAAACTAGAGACACGGAAAGACAGACAGAGAGAGAGAGAGAGAGAGAGAGAGAGAGAGAGAGAGAGAGAGAGAGAGAGAGAGAGAGAGAGAGAGAGAGAAAGAGATTAAGGTAAAGACAGAGACAGGAAGCAAGCTTGAAGGGTTAATTAAGTGTTTGCTCGTCCGACAAGCTCAGCCTGCGTATCTCTAAGAACAAACTGCCCCTGCATGTGCAATCGTCTGGTAACCAGCATTAAATGTACTCCCTTAGTACTAACTTTAACCACTGTACTAACTAAAACATTCCCTTTGTATATCTCCTTACAAGAAAACAACGCGTCGATTTCGATTCGTATGTCGAAAAAGTATATATATATATATATGTATATATATGTATATATATGTATATATATATATACATATATTATATAGCTCAATGAACTCATCGACATGAAAATTGTAAACCCGGATATATGTGATAGTCGCTTAACGATTAGTCAAGGATGAAATTTCAGGTAGAGACTAAGTATTTCTTATTTCTAATGCTACCTAAGAACGAATGTAAAGTACGTTTAAGTCCTTCGCAGTGGTCGGTACGCAGGACGGAAACTGGCACTAAAGGGACACATTTATGTCTTCCCAGGAGTACGTTAGCTAGCTAGCTAGCTAGCTGGCTGGCTAGCTGGCTGGCTGGCTGGCTGGCTAGCCAGCGGCCAAGCCAAACCCCTCGGACTCCGAACCCTCCTTCTCCATCCCTTTAGTCGTCGGCTAGTACTCGGCTTATTCACCTAACGGGAACGTTAGACGACTTTGCTCGCTTCAAATCCTACCGAATCTCAGTGTTACATCGTGATAATCGAATTATTTTCTAACCTACTCCGAATTCGTTGAGAATCTACTTCTATCTGCCCGATATACGCATATTATTTGCTTATCAATTTGATCGTCGAAGAGATTAAAATGTACGTTTGTATATATATGTATATTATATAATAACATATGTGTACCGCGTGACCACATCACACAAATATAAAACAAACTCACCACTGTCGAGGCTGTTCTGATTTTCTAAATCTGGACCCTGCACGGATGACGGTCTACCATCTTGCAAATAATCTGCAACATATACATGGACGTATGTTATAATAATTTCAATAAAATTCGTACCAACGTCGCGAAGGCTGTTCTAATGGGACTTAACATTGAAATTTCATGGGGATTCCGAGCGATCTGAACAAAACGAACGAGATCGAACGGGCTCGGTTTCCTTTTTCCATTGTTCGCCATGACTTCGTTTGTAGCGCTGGTACGAGCGTATAATACGAGAAAGGGTGGAAAAGAGCGTAGAAAATCTCATGGGAGCCATACCCGAGTGATATTGGCTCCCATAGCCCGTTCCTGTACCATCGGAGACCGGAGAACCTCACCTTGGACCTCGCGTTGAGGAAAAGCGGCCAAAATTCAAATTTCCCAAAGGAATACGCACAACTTTAAACACAAGTTTGCGGGTAAAACAAGGCACAAAGCTTGAGACAGCGATAGTCGCACCGATGTACGATCGATATATTCCTTGTTTTTCTTTTCTTTTTCTTCCTCAACAATTTTATCGAACGATCAAAAAAGCTCTACGCGATTTTTAAACGATTAGAAAAGAAAAAAGAAAAAATCGAATCACATATAAAATGATATTTTAAGGTTGACGCGCAAAAGCTGCTTTTGGAATTATCATTGCTCGTAAGTCACCCCCCAGTAACGCGTTGCAGCCGCATAGTTCGTGGTTTCAGAGAAGAGATAACTCGTATAAATAACCTCGGAAGTCCACGGTGTACAATAGTCTTTTTTTACGAGTATGACTTTTGGGAGTTCCAAGGCCACGCTCGGGGCATCGTTGGTAATCAGTTTGCCGTTCATGCCGAAAATCTACGCCAAAAGAAGAATTTCATTTCGAGCTCATTTCTAAACCAGTCATCCGCGCGACGCACACACACACTCTCTCTCTCTCTCTCTCTCTCTCTCTCTCTCTCTCTCTCTCTCTGTTTATTTTCCTCAAAAATGACGCGTACCGTACGTCTATGACGGGAAGAAGAAAAAGGGAGACCACATTTTTATAAGTTCATATTCCAAGTGAAATTGGCGTTTATGGAATTGGAGATACTTCGATAGGTACTTTTGCTCGAGAATGGGATTATCGATTCGACCATAAAGTCGACTTCTCGTTGATATCATTGGATATCTATGTGACGAGTTCCCATAAAGAAAAATAAGAGAGAGAGGAGAGAGAGAGAGAGAGAGAGAGAGAGAGAGAGAGAGAGAAATAGACATAGTTATATGAATTTTGGGAATTCGACGTTCATGGTGAAGCTGTCGGGGAACCGGTTTTGGTTTTGTATTAGCATGTAACTCCGGTAGGAGTTGAAGTTGCGATGGCTTGTGGGTGGTTGGGTGGCTGTAGGGAGGGTAATTACCTCCTTGGGGAATCCCCTCTCCACAGTGAGGCCGAGTATAGCCCCAGCACGGGTACAGAGGCTTCCCACTGCTCCCAGTGGTCCCACGGGAGCTCGACAGCGATTCTCATACGAGTTGGTGCTCAACTCGTTTCTTCGGATCTCCATTTCATCTCTCTGATACGCTCGATACGATCATTTTCTTCCATTCAAAATTCTACACGTTTATCAATGCATTTTAGCATCTACATAGAACATGAGAGATCCGAGAAACGAACATTCGTTATTTGTCATTTTGTTAAAATTTGGAGGATTGATTTTGTTATTGACACTTTTTTGTTTTCAAACGCAATTCGTTAGTTTTTCGTTATGATTTTACGATGACGCGTTTAAACAAGTTCTCTCGTGAAAGTTATCTCTCACAAAATATCTCTATGAAACGATCCCATCGCTTCCAGTGGTCTCACGGGATTTGGTCAGAGATTCTCATACGCACGATCTAGATTGGAGATTACATCGAAAATCTTGTAACCTGTGTGTAACCTGTGTTTTAATCGTTCGATCGCGAAACGTATTTAAAAAAGTTCGTTAAATCGTTTCAACCTGGATAATATTCGCATGGTAATGAATTAACGATCGCGGATTCCTATTCTTAGAGAGTTTTAAAATAGTGATCGTAAAATAATTCGTAAAAACAAGGAAATATTTGGACGGAAAGCCGTAAAGCAACGAGGGCATTTCGTGAAGCATTCTATAATCCCTAGAGAACCTTAACACAGTGGATCTCATTCCGTTAAAATTCAACTTTGCACTTTTACGCGAATAACATTCGTATTCGTTAGAATTTTTCATATTCTTAAATAAAAAATCGAGGGACTAAATTCTAATGAATTGTTCATTCAATGAAAACGGGATCGTTAGCGTTCGCTCGATCATAAATTATTAGACGTTTCCATAATTATTTATACGTATTATCGAACGTAAGTCATATATGTGCCGCAAACTGGTATTACGATTAAAAATATCTTTTATTAGATTAATTAAATATTAATATCCGTTGCTTCGTAACGAATTACGTCTAATATACATATATACATACATACATACATACATACATACATACATATATATATATATATATATATATATATATATCATTGAAAAGATGATACTTCCGATAATAGATAACATCTTCGATCTAACGTCCTAACGATGATGACCTAATTAATCTCGACTACCTTTTTAAATGCACGCAAGTATATCGTTAATCAAATTTTACCAAGTATCTAGGATATAATCAACGCTCGTCCTATGATCAAAAGGACAAGGGTGTTACCTTTAAGAGGATTAGATAAGATACTATCAAAGTATCAGAGATATTTCAATCGTATTTTAATTGTATCGTTAAATGTTAGAATCGATAAGAAAAGTATACACTTAATTAATCCAGCGTTCGACAAATTCAGTCATGCCGACGAGTTTTTAATTGACGCTCACGACCCTGTTCTTCTTTACCTTTTCATACATCAGGTACGACAAGATTTCTCTCTTTTACGATGGCTTAACCTAATTATACTTTTAGATTGTACCAAGTTGTCCAGAAATAATAAAGACAACATCCATAAATAATATGTTTGAGATAATCCCGACCATTGGTTGGGATATAATGATTGCCAGGAAAGAGCACTCTCATAATTCTTGATTATCCTTATTCGTATATACACGGAGAAAAAGGTTTTAATGTTCTAAGAACGATTTTCCAATTGGTTTGCTTTAACGTTAAGAAATATTACACCTCTTCCGTACCTTAACGACCTAATGACCCAAAGGGCGATTTAACTGTAAAAACGAAATTTTATTCGAATCGAAAGAAGGTAGTATTATCACGAACACCCTGTAGAATGTCATCGACACATCCCGTTGTTAAGGGCAGGTCTGTCCCAAGGGAAAACCACAAACAATAGCAATAGGCTAGCTAGAGAACCACCCTTCGGAATCCTGTAAGGTCCTAGGACCTCGATATCTTTCGAACTGCCCAACCTACACCCTCGCGAGTCTCCCATAGAAGAGAGAGAGAGAGAGAGAGAGAGAGAGAGAGAGAGAGAGGAGGACAGAAGAAAAAAGAAAGAAAGAAAGGAAGAAAGAGACTATACCCACGGGAAAAGTTTAATTTCTTTCCGAGAAAGATGGCTGTTCCTTGTACTTTGCCGCCAAGGATCGGTCCCGTGGTCGATATATATATATATATATATATATATATATATATATATTACACACACACACACACACACGGAGACGCACTAGGAGAGAGAAAGAGACACACTACGGTCTCCGTAGGAATTAATTTGGTCGGATGTCCCTGCTGGGACATCTCCTCGCAATGCCACCGAACCGTTTGCCAGCGACGACTTTTCGAACTCCTGCCAGAAACTCTGTCGAAATTGACCTCTTTATGCCAAATGCATCATTCTTTATGTCTACCGTATTTCCATTAATTTTTGATGGTATCTAGATAGTCCGTGATAGTTGAATGAAATTTGTTAGACGTGTCTCATGTGTGGTGTACGGTGTCGAGTAAAGACTTGCGCACGATAGAAAACAATAGGGTTTAAAAAATGTTTCAAATAAAGACAAGAAAGAGAGGCATAACCGAGATGATTTAAAAAAAAAAGTTTTCTAAGGAATCGGAGTGTGTGTGACGTGTCGAAATAGACGGAGATAGAAAGGCGTAACGGAAGAGAAAGTCGCATAGGGGTAGTTTTTCGAGGGTTGGTTGCATATTCGGGAAGACTCGGTAAAACTCGGTAGAACTCGCGTTGATATATCGCTCGAATTCGCGGTTCAAACTCGTGGGATCAACTATAAAGGGGTGCGCACACCTGCGCGTCGTAAACATCGCGATACGAGGCTGTAAGCCCTCCGCTCGGAGATAGTTAACCGAGGAATTAGTACACTCGCGAACTCGAAATTATTGCGCGAACGCAGCTTTTGACGTCGCTTGGCTATACGAAAGGGCAAACGCGAGCCACGACCCTTGACGGACGCACGCGGCTTTACCGTTAAGAGCCGAGCATAAATTTTGCCGTCCGGCTAGCGGTCCGGCTAGTGACTCCCTTTGACCCTTCGCGCATGATGGACACCGTTCGTCGCTGGCTTACTTCGATCCATTCCGAGCCTTATTAGGGATTATTTTATTTATTTTCTCTTTTTTATCATCATCATCATCATCATTATTATTATTATTATTATTATTATTATTTTTATTATTATCTCGATCGATATACGCACCTTGATTGTCGTATCGTCCGACATCTGATTTTTCTATTACTTTCATATCGATACGCGACGTATCATCGTTAAAGGAAATTAACGGAACAGAAAGTTCTTATTTCTTTGTGATCGTAAACAAAATGCTTATCTTTCAGGGGAAACTAAGTAAAATTGGATAAAGCAGTCCCTTTTCTTAATTTTCTTTCTTTTCTCTTTATCCTTTCGAATCATATAGAAAGGGAGAATATTTTTGTCGGGCATAGAAACTGACCGAAAGAGCACATGGCGTTAGTGCCCAAGGAGAGAAAGATTAGCATAAAGTTAACGGAATAGACAATACTTATGTTCCTACAATATATACTCGCTCGAAAGTTAAGTTGGGTTGCATTGTCCAGTCCCAAGGTACCACATGGTTGCCTCTGACGTTTCAATACGACGAGTTATATTGCAAAGACATCGTTGTGACCGCGACAATACAATTTCTTATTTCGCATCGTCGTATTGCCACTTCCAATAACAATAAATTTTACTACCGTTCTTTATGCGCCCGAAGGAAAATGAGCTTCTCGGTCGGTCTCTTAGAGAAGTAGAACAGAAATATGAGGAAAAACTTTCGTCAAAAGTGTCAGTAATATTCCACTTTAGCCAATTTTTATATTATATATATATATATATATATATATATATATATATTTATTATATACCTAGAGATTTACAATTGTATTGTCTCCAACGAGATACCATAATAATCAAAAAGAAATATAAAAGAGTAAATAAAAGAAAAGAAAAGAAAATAAATTGTATAACAATTCATACTATTTTATCTAAAGAAATTTACAAGTTTCATGGCAAACGTTAAAGTACAAGTGTTAAGACATTGACGGAGGTAGAGAGAGAGAGAGAGAGAGAGAGAGAGAGAGAGAGAGAGAGAGAGAGAGAGAGAGAGAGAGAGTTTCAAGTACAACAAAGTTATTAGCGACCCTCTTAGGTCCTTACACCGCTTGAAAATTCGTCTGGCAACCTTCCCATTCCTTTGCATCGAGCATAACAGGTGGTATTGCCACCATACTCTTCTCTCGTACCACTTTTGCTAAAGCTTAAGAATAGAATATATATATATATATATAGGAAACTTTGAACAATACATACAACACACCGAATCGAATGTGTTGACAAGTGCAACGCTGTTATAACGTCGAAACAACGTTATAACGCTTGTCGGAGTACTCGAGTGCAGTTGTCCCTACATACTACCTTTCACATGCGAAATATATTTCCATTATACAAAACATACGCGGGGTGTATCAAAAAATCGATAGAGACAACGAAAGAATAAAATGTTACAAGTAAATAAAAGAGGGGAAAAAAGAAAAGAAGGGAGAAGGTGTGGGGGTTTGGGGGGATAGGGTGCGGGGGGTGAAAAACCTATAGAGAAAACTCCGTCCGTGAAAACGTAGAATCTTTGCTCTCGGTCGAATCGCACGCAGGTGCAGCTGCACACGAGTTTATCGCGTCGGAGTACAATCGTATTACGTACGAGCGGGGAATGGCAGTGCCGAGAGAGTGAGTTTATAATGATGGAACGAGAAGGTCTAGTCACCCGAGACCATGTCATAATTTCTCTGTGTGCGTTTCTCGCTAGTCGGTGTATCTATTCTGTGTCGAGCAAGTGTGTGAGAAAGAGAGAGAGAGAGAGAGAGAGAGAGAGAGAGAGAGAGAAGGGGGGGAGGGAGAGAGAAAGCTCACAACGTTACTGCCCGGCTTCTCAACGTTTCTACGTGTAATCACGCGCTCGCGTGTAATAGCGCATCCTTGTGTCGTCTCATAGACGCATACAGTTACACGGTTATACATACACGAAAACACCCACGTTCTTCGATATTTCTATGTATAAGACGAAAGATGACTTCGTGTATGTGTGTACAAGGGATAAGGAGAGCAAGTAAGGATAGGATAGCGAGAGAGAGAGAGAGAGAGAGAGAGAGAGAGAGAGGGTGGGGAGAAAGGAGGTAAAGAGGGAGTGAGGGAAACACCGGGAGTCGGTCCCAAGGGATACGTAGAGCCGTGCCACGGCCCGAGGCAGCTCGTCACCTGGGACACCCTTATATCGGCGAGTACAGTCGCACCGAGAAAGTGCCTCTTCTCTTCTCTCCTCTCCTCTCCTCTCCTCTCCTCTCCACTCCTCTCCTCTCCTCTCTTCGCCTCTTCTCTATACCGTACTACCACCACCGCCACTAGTATCACCACCAGCAGCACCACCACCACCACCACCACTAGCACCACTAGCACCGCGACGACCTAAAGCCGTTTTCCTTGCTCTTGATCAAGAGTCGTTTGCGAAACGACGCTGCTTTTCTTCGTCGGAAGACGACTCTCTTCCGTTCGTTGAATTCGAACTTAACGATCAAACGAAACGATCATCTTCCTTTTCGCAAGTTCTTTTTCTTTTCCTGATCCAGAATGAAAATGACAAATTTTATTTAAACATAATCCTTGATTAACTAAAAAGCTTTCTTAGTAAATATAAGAACGGAAAAGGAAGGACGGAAGGAAAGAAAGAGAGACAAACGAGTTAAGAGTCACAGAAAGATAAAGATGAAGAAATAAAAGGAAGGAAGGAGATGGATAGACAGGCAGATAGATAGGTAGATAGAAAGACTGAAGAGAGGGAGAAAGAGAGAGAGAGAGAGGGTAGGGGAGGAAGAGGGAGGAAGAGGGAGAAAGCAGAAGGATAGGAGGGCGCGAAGAGGCTGCGGGGCCAGATCCCGAGGGAATCTACGTTCTCCTCTGGCACTAGCAGCACACGGGAACGCGCGAGCAAACGAGAGAGAGAGAGAGAGAGAGAGAGAGAGAGAGAGAGAGAGAGAGAGAGAGACGGAGAATAAGAGTGAGAGGGATGAAGAGGGAAAGAGGAAGGGACTAATCAGCTCGGCGCAAGCGCGTTGGGCTCCACTCCTGTTCCCTCGGGATTTCTCTGGCATTCCCCATAATATACCCACCCCTGCTAGTTCTCTAACGTTGCTTCCTCTCTCCTTGCCCTCCTCTCTATCCTCCCCCCCCCACCCCCTTTGAATGTGCCACCATGCTACAGGGCTTTCCAGCTTCCGGAAACTCACGCAACTTTTTCACTTCCCTTTTCTCTTCTCTTTCGTTAACCAGATGTTAATTTGTTATGAGGGGAAAAATTTCAAATATTTCAAGTAATTATGATGTAAGGTGAATAATAGAAAAACAAAAAAAAAAAAAAAAGAAAAGGAGTAATTGTTTCTTCGAAGATAGTTTTTACCGGATTCGTTTAAAATTGTCTTCGTGGTTTAAAAGGATCGAGAGAGAGAGAGAGAGAGAGAGAGAGGCCTCGGAAAAAGTTTATCCTTTGAAAATCGAAGCAATTATTGTAATTAGAGCGAGAAACAAGATGATTTACACGAGAAAGATATTCCGAGCTGTCGAGCAACGTATAATCCCGCCTTCTCTCCACGTTCTCGTTCTCCGTCACCCACCATCGAGTCAGAGGGCTTTCCAGCCTTTTCCCATTGGGAGTCGAGATCCCCCATTTTCTTAATGTCAGAGATTTCAATCTGTCACGAGACCAGCTTGGTAACATTTCGTTTATCCGACGAGCAATTTTCAAGAATCTTACGAACTTTTGTAATCGTTAAAATCCGTTGCCAGTTAGAAATCAGTATTCCGACGTTCGAATATTTTCCGACGGAACGAAAGAAAAGAATAATTCAAAATTCATTAATATATGAATGTCCAAAAGCGAGGAATACAAATAAATCTTGAATTGGAAATTTTTCAGAACTCGGGTTAAAAGGAAGAAGAAGAAAAAGAAACGAATCACGTAACGTCTGACAATAAATGTCGAATATTAAAAGCGCCTATTGAAATTCTAATCGATTCGAGCGAGCTACGATCAAAGAAATCTGAACACAATCGCGTAAAGCAGACACGTGTACGAAGTAAAACTCATTCTTAATTGCCTGCGTCAGATGTGACGAAAAGGAAAAGGAAAAGGAAAAGGAAAAGGAAAAAAGAAAAAAGGGAAAACAAACGAAAAGACAAAACGATTACAACGCGCGTTTTGCTGATTTTCCAAACAATCGATGTTCGTCGAGAGATATAGGGAGATAAACATCCCTCCACAGGAAAACTAGCGAAGCTCGATGCACCCCTTCCGCCCATTTCTCTTTCTCTCTCTTTTCTCTCTGCATATCCAACCAAGCCACTGTCTAACCAATCCGCCACCACCACCCCCTCACTTTCGGCTTCGCTCTTTACAATGTTTGCAATAAGGCATTAACCCACGGGGTTGAAACGAAGCCAATATTCCCCGGATGATAATATAAAACATCGGAGATGTATGATGCATCCATACACATGGATGTGTATGAGAGCTCTCTCTCTCTCTCTCTCTCTCTCTCTCTCTCTCTCTCTCTCTCTCTCTCTCTCTCACTCTCTCTCTCTCTTTTCGATCTCGATCTCAATTTTTCTCTATGCAAACGTTTATATTTCCAGTTGCTGCGAGCTTGTTTTAGGCTCATTAGCAATCCCAAGCGATCATCGCCTTTTCTTTCATTACTCTCTCTCTCTCTCTCTTTCTCTTTTTTTCGGTTTATTGCTAGAGGCATTAATAGTCGTTCTCTCTTCCTCTTATGCCGTTAAAATCGTCGATCATTTTCACGTTCACTCCATCCCTTTCTCTTTCTTTCTTTCTTTCTTTCTTTCTTTCTTTCTTTCTTTCTCTCGCTCGCAGGATCTTGACAAAAGCGAAACGACGCGAAGAACAATCGTCTCGCGATGTAATCCCTTTCTCAAGCATCGGCAAAATAGCGAGGAACTCAAGTGGCAAAGGTAGATCCCCAGGATGCCTCTCGTTTGTTCGATATTTTATACTTAAATGCGATTGTAAATGTGAAATACTCGAGGCGTTTATAAAGCTTTTGTCTTCGGGCGTTTAAGCGCGTGTATATTTAATTAAACGAATCGTACAATCGGGGACAATCGATGATATTTTTATGCAATAATAAATAATAATATCGCAAAATTGAAATGACAAAATATAGAGCTTGGTCGATATTAATTATCGGTTAAATCGTTAGACAAATAACGGAGGCTAAACGGATTAACACGCATTTCGTGTCGTGCCAAAACCGCACGTTATTGGATTACCGAGTGTCGGAAGCGTCTTACCAACACCGTCGTGCATTCGTGGAATGATAGGAACGCACGTGCTTTGGCTTTCACTATATACCCACGGAATTCGGAGAAATAAAAATCTCTATTCTTTTCGTTCGAAATAATATCAGCATCGAAAATTTGGACATTTAGGTATGACGGTGCGAGTCGACATTTTTACGAATCTCTTTCGTCCATACGTTTTTACGCATTACTATCCTTATTGCTATTTAACGCTAGAAATGTTACGAGAGAGTAACGAAAGAGATATATGTTTACGATGTTTTGAAAAATTGTCGAAACTTTGAGGAGACGATTAGGGTTATAAAAAAAAAAAAAAAAAAAAAAAAAAAAAGTATAGTCGGTCGAAAATGTCGTAGAGAGACATTTTCCCGATCTAATAAAATCTTTCGTTGGGCTCTTCGTTAGACATTTAGGCTTTAGTACTTTTGGTGAAAACTCGTAGGCAAAAGTTTGATGAGGTTTCGTTATACATAAACTTTTTTACACGCCGACGTAATAAGGAGCGTTAGTGCATGGGCCTTTAGAAAGAAAGGAGAGTACGAGAATAGAGAGGAGAAGAAAGAAGATAGGAAAGAAGTAAAGTAAGAAGGAAGGAGGGAAGGAAGGAAGGAAGGAAGGAAGGAAGGAAGATGGCTTGATGTTTTCAGGTGAGCAGATAGACGAGGCATCTCCCATGGGAGGTAGTGCCCTCCTCAGGGATCCAACCTCGTTCCGAGCCTTCTCTTCGAGCCCGCTTTACCTTCGAGTATAAAGCGCGGGGCAAGTACACTTGGCGAAAGGTAACTTGAAATAATAATCGAGCCGCGTTGCTAGAGGGACGGATAAAAGATCCAGCTTCTGCTCGTTGAAGGAAAGTAGTATATATACCCGCTACGCTAAAAGAGAAATAGAATCTTTCGAGAGTTTTCACTCTGTATCCGATGGGAGGAGTGACTGCGCGCGAGAAAAAATTCATGTTCCCTGATATCGGCAGCCTTCGATGAAACACGCAAGTCCAAACCTTCCAAGTTCCTTCCTATTAAAGATATTTCAAAAATATCACTCGCGAAAGACGAACTCCCCTTAGACGATGCCCATTTTCATTATGCTCCCTAATAATATCCATAAAAACGTTGCATATTCTTTCGAGTCGAAGACGTACGTTCGTGTTTAAATAATTGGAAAACCGTTCAACTATATTAAACTTTCGATATCCGTGGAAAAAAAAAAAAACGCGTATAGGCGAGTACACGCTCGTGTTAGGCTCCTCGTCGTACTCCTCACTACAGTCCATCCTATGGGACAAAGGATTCCATATTCATAAAATCTATAGTGAGATTGCAATTCCTGAGCACCTTCGAACAATGACGCGATGCGTCCCAACGCATTGTTGTATTGCCGTAGCCTGAACTCGGCTGCTCGTCCCATGAGTACTGATAAAAGTAATGCACCCGAATGGACCGAAAAAGATATCGCCTCTACGAACTTTCCCAACGAATCTCTTTTCATTATTCATTGAAACACCTTGAAATTTGTGACCGTCCTACGAATTTCTTCTTAGCAGTTTTCTCTGCTCCAATGTTCGCCGCAATTGTCATTCGAAAGGGAAAAAAAAAAAAAAAAAAAAAGAAAAAATAAAGGAAGGAAAGGGAACAAAGCCATATATAGAAATTACAATTATCGAGATTATTAAAAGTCGACTCACCTTCGGAATGTCGACTAAAAGCACGCTGCAATTCTTCTTCCTCTTCCTCGTCTTCATCGTCGGCTAAAATATCGAAATAATATCAATGAGAATATCCATCTTTTTACCTAATGTAATTTTATTTCGATTAAACGTATTTAGCCTCCGATCTATAAATATATTCTTTCGCGACTTTACTCATGTTATAATTATTACAAACTGAAAACTGTGTTATTCCTCGTTTGCCGTATGTAAAATTAATAAGCTAAAAATAAATAAAAATAAATTATCCGGCATAATAGATAACAGTTGAAAAACATTGTGTGATACAAGCGCATTAGGAGAAAAATATGAAATAACACTTACGTTTAATCGGAGCAGTTTCGTTATCCTGCTCGGACGCCTCCAGGACATTCTGTTCGTTGGCATCGTCCCACTCTTCGTCCCCTGCAGAGAAACAAACGACCATTAATCCCATCGCATTTACATATTATCACCGAGTAAGAAATGAATCTGTTGTGTGTTGCAAAGAAAAATGGCCTGGTCCGAAGTTAAATAACAACAACAACAACAACAACAACAACAACAACAACAACAACGACGACGACGACGACAAAATAAATAAATAACGCGTTTGTAATATACGGTCATGATATGCAAGTGAAATTAATTCAACGTATCGTCAATGAAATCAAGAATAGAAAAAAATAAAGAAGAAGAGAGAAGATGAACGATTTCAAGGTCAACGAACGACGAAGGAACAAACATTCGCCGAACTTTTTAATTTCGAGGAGAAACGAGCATGCGCATAGTCGAAAGATAAAACGACGAGGGTGTGATGTTCGTAGCCACAAAATATATTCTCTCTCACGGGGTGTGTGTGTGTGTGTGTGTGGGTGCGTGCGCGCGTGTACCGACGCCCATGACGCCATAGTTACAGTCGTTTGTCACATGGGACCACAAAATTAAACTTAAAAAATCACCGCTCTGTCCACTTGCCCAACGAGTCGTTTGTTACTTGCCGTTTTCCACTTTCCTCGTTTCCTCTCGTTGCTCATTTTCCTCCTTCACCTTCCTTCTCGCCCTCGTTCTATCTCTTTTCTTTTTTCAACCTTACCAAACCACCCACGCGCTTCGTCCTTTTACCCCTCGGAGTGAAAAGAGCCAACTCCGGCCAATTTACTTCACGAACTTGCCACTTTGAGGATTGCCACCGGGGTTGACAATTTCGAAAGGTGTCAAACGCCTTCGTTTCAAGCAAACGAGAACACCTCTCGTTGGACCAACGACTCATTAAAATTCTATCGCGTACGTTATCGAGCCAGTAATTTGTATTATCCTCTAATGTCACGAGAAACGATTCGCTTTAATCCTTCACAAAGTCAAACAATTGTTTTAATAGAAGCTTATAATAAATTTCCTTTTGATCGTTGTTATATAAAAATTATGTTGTAAATTCGACGATCGATAATATACATTAACCGTCGGGCTAGAAACAATGACTTGCACACGAACGAAGGGACGAAGTTGAACTTGAATATTTCAGAAGACAAGGACACCAAGAAGACTGCTTACTAAACCACCCTTCGAACCTTGTCAGCCGTCAAGATCGTGACACGTTGTCTGTTTTCCTACGTATACTCTTATGGTTTACTATATTACAAATTAATCGTAAAAACTGTCTTTCAAAAGCAACCAGACTACTTGACAATTTCGATAAAATTCTAATCAAAACATATCGTTGATACATCCGTCGATCCAATGTCAATCGATCAATTTAAAAAAATCTAAATTCGATTCGCGATGAGTTTGGTTAATTTAACGACGGACGTTAAATATACTTTTGACGTTAGCATGCACAACATTGTACAAGAAAATATTCGATATATCGTAAATACGATAAACTATTTGGCTTTGTGAGCTAGGAGAGACGATCCAAGCAAACAATAATCGTAAAGGTAAGGAGATTGGCTATCATCTTCTTTAAGGTAACCCAAGCGTACTAGACGAATATACCCTATACACCTAAGCATAAAGTAGGTAGCTTTACAAGAAGGAAACGTAATGTGCTTAGACGAAGAAGGCCATTTTCAAGATGGTCCAGTAAATGCAGAAGGGTGGTAGGAATACCTTCGAGAGGAAACAAACCAAAGGAAGGAGGTAGGTAAGAAAAGAAGAACGAACGAAAGGAATAGGAGGACAGAAATAAGCTTTTCAAAATACAAGTAGTAATCTCGGGTCGTTGTTAAAAGTGGAATCAGGTTCGCGAGTAATGTTAAACGAATATATTATTATGAGACAATCTAAAGGTGTACGAGCCGACGGATAACTGCATATTGCGGCTTAAACCGTTCCCTAGAATCGCTCGTCCATCGGCATTCTCGTTTCGACACAATAACGTTTCTATCTTTTCCAGTAACGAGCTTAGTCCGTCGAAGCTAGGACATGCGTGTTAATAAAACGTTAAATAAATTAACGCCAAAATTTTTTACCGACGAAATGAAATCAAACTTTTACGAAATAGAGACATCGAAATAACTTTTAAGTTGGATGATAACACCGTAGAAGATAGCACCGTACAGAACTATTTCCCATGAGATCGCGTTTAAAAGCAAAACAAAAAGAAAAAAAGAAAAAAAAAAACAAAAAAAAAAGGAAAAAGACGAGCGAATCCTGTACTAATTCCTATGTGGAATACATATTCGGAAAAAATTGTTCGTAATGTAAGCGCCGGTTGAAACGTTAATTAAGAAGAAAGAAAAAGAACGAAGAGGCAAAATCTGTTACAGGAAAGGATACGATTTTCTCTCTCTTCTCCCGTCTCGAGAAATTAGCGGAGAGACAGAAGAAGGACTCGCCGGATCGTCCGCCAACGGAGAAGCCGCAGGGTTTCGAGTCATTAATCGATATGCCGTGAATAAAGGAGCGCCCTGCGGGTTATCCGAGACGACTGCTATCTCTGCTTCCCGGCTGCAGACGCCGTACGTCTTGGACTCGTGACAGGCAAGCCAGACAGTCAAGAGAGAGAGAGAGAGAATGTGTATGTGCGTGCGTGCGCGCGAGTGTGCGCGCGTGTGTGTGTGTGTGTGTGAGCCGCCGTTGCTGCAGCCATCGGTGCCGTTGCTGCAGTCAGTGGTGCACGAGGGGCTGCTGGGTGGAAGAGGAAAGTCGAGAAATCCCGAGGGAACGTACCTAGGGTAGGTCTGACGCGGACTCAGACTCCCATGGGACACCGACATCCACCGTCGAAACCCCCTCTGGCTCCGACACGGCGCCTCGAGGACCCACGGATATTGCGGAAACTCTTTTCCTATCCTACCCAACCTCCATTCCACTACGTTTCCTACTCGAGAGATCCTCAAACGCGATGCATACTGACGTTGCAACTTTTTTCTTTACTTGATAACATCTACGTTTTCGGGAATTTCGTGATTTCTATTCGACGCCCTCTTTCCTACGATTTCATTAGAAAATTTTGTTTCTGTTCGATTAGGCTTATCCTACGGAATAGCTAATGATATGAAATTATGAAGTTGACGTTAGAAAATGGGACGGTGATAGATTGCGTCGAACGAACGAGCGGACGGATGGATGGACGGATGGACGGACGAACGGACGGATGTCAACGCTTGGTGCCTCTTCAAAGAGATACCGCTTCTCCTCGGGAATGTCTCCTCGAGTATGCCTCGTGTTCTTCTTAAGAGTACGCACCGGTTCCGCATTCCATGCACCTCTCGAGACACCGCTGCTTCGTCTTACCTTCGTCACATGTATGTACGATGAGTCTATCGGTACTTCTAAAGAGAAAGAGAAAGAGAAAGAGAGAGAGAGAGGGAGAGGGAGAGAGAGAGAGAGGAGGAGGAGGAGGAGGGCTCTAATTTCACTAACCCACGTATTTCGACCGATAAATCCAACGATTTCCTAGTAACCAACGTAGACGAAGTCGTAATGACGATATCTCTCTATTAAAGGAGGGGAGAGAGACACATTACCATAGATAATAATTTAACTAGAAGCCAATAACTTAATCCAAAATGCCGCAGTATTATAATGATTGTAACCACTAGCAGGAATTAGTCTTGTCAGAGCAAAAACTAATAGCGGCTTAGGTTTTAGAGAACCTCTACGATTAAAGGGCTTAAGCCAGAAATTTACATTCCTATTACTAGCCACTGCTTGTCCCTCTTATAGATACTATATCAGTTTCTACTAAAAGGAGATATTATTAAAGAAAATTGGATATACAAATAAATTTGTTTCGAAAGGTTCGCCGATTGTTTTCGTTATTCATGGAGGGGGGAAGGAGGTTTCTATCTGTTATAATAATTATGTTATAATAATTATGCATTTATGCGAACATTATCACAAATCCTAATCGTGGCCTATAAACATAATGAATAATGACTGTTCGCTTACATACATATGAATAATATAGTGATTGTAGATATATTAAATATATAAACCATATTTCTTCTTCGACTTTAACGAATATTTGATATTACGAAGCTATAAATGATCCAATAGAATTTCGAGGAAGTAACGATTTCGTCATTTCACGGTGAATAACTTAAAACCGAACCGTACAAACAGATGGGTCTCCATTAACGTAATTATAGTCGGTTTGAATGTATCTACGGATCGACCACGTTATGATGGGCATTGGAATCCATTAATACAGCTTCGGCTACGCGTAGGTTCATTATCGTGCATTAATTAGCGACACCCTATATCACTACGTTCGTACCGATATCGGTTCGGCTTGCTATTTCGTGGCTAACCGCGCTCTCGTGACATTCTAATCGTGGTAGAGACTACTGACCATGCGTACCATACCGATTAGTTTTTCATACAAATTAGGCGCGATATTTATGATTTATCTTCAACGATATAATTAATATTAAAATCATATAAGCGCGTCTAAGATAATATAAAAATAAAGAGAGATGAACGCAATTAGAGAATAATGAAAAATTGAACAAAACTTTGAATGTAGAAAAGTCTGATAGAAAAAAAGCGAATATGTTGTACACATGTGTAGGTACATACGTAGATAAAAAGTAGAAAGAAGAGAGTGAAAGAAAGAGAAAGATAGGAAGAGAGAGGAGAGTGAGGGAGAGAGAGAGAGAGAGAGAGAGAGAGAGAGAGAGAGAGACAGAAAGAGTGAAAAAGAGGAGGAGGAGGAGGAGGAGGAGGAAGAGGGAGGAGAGGAGTGCGACCAGAATTGGATAGGATAGGAGAACTGGTGATTACAGAGGCCGGAGATTCTCTAGGGAGAAGCACCGTTCCCGCGGGCTTCCACCTAATTCCATCCTGGCTGACTACTGACTGCATCTCTCTCTCTCTCTCTCTCTCTCTCTCTCTCTCTCTCTCTCTCTCTCTCTCTCTCTCTCGTTCTCGTTCTCGTTCTCGCTCTCGCTCTTTCTATCCTCTTCCCGATCCTCTCTCGCTCGACCACCACATACGTACGCTTCCATCCTGACCGAACGAAACACCTGGCCGACACATACATAGACACTCACGCACGACATTATACGAGCACGAATGTGCTGTCTGATGTGTTTATTCCTCCTCCTCCACATCCTCCTACTACTCACCCTTCTTTAGAAACAAAAGTGCAATTTCTTTACCTTTTCGTCTCTCATTTCTTCACGTATCTTTCCTATTATAAACGTTTATTTGTGATATCCTAACCTCGTCGAAAGTCGGAACGATTTGCAATCGAAAAAGAGAATTTTTTCGATGAATAGAAATGGCTTATTAAAATAATTGTATTTAAGTACCTGTTAGTATATATATTTTCTTCTATACGATAAACAACAAATTATTTTTCACATTGTCCGTAATTAAAATTTGGATACAAAGTTCCGACGCAACTAATTCGCCGCCATCTTGTTTATCGATCGATGCAAACATTATCGATGACGCGCGTCGTTAATATCGATCGTTAATAGTTACGTCGATAATTCATGTTTATGCGATTTTCATCCATTTATACTATCTAAAAATATATATATATATGCATATATGTATAAGAAACAATACACCTACGTGTATGCAATTTAAAAAAAATAAAATTAATAAAAAATAAAATACAAAAATTCCTCGTTTCTCTTTCGTTTCCATACATTCTAAACAAACAAATTCCGTAGACTTTGATATTGTAAAAAAAAAAAGCGATTACTTGCTGTCCTCGTGCGTTGTTTCTTCTTTCCATCCCATTTTTCTATGTAATATACACTGTTTTATTGTACTTTTATTATACTCTTATATTCCGACGTCTTGATACCAGGATACGATGACATTTAACTTCTCTACCAATATATCAATGTCGCGTAAATTTCTAAACATTTACTAACAAACTGATCAAACTTTCGATCGATGTATTTTTCTATATACATATGTGCAATATGTATGCGTATGTATATACACACATGTATCTGCGCGAAAAGTTTCTCCTTAGTAAATATCTTTAAGAGTAAAAAATTCAAAATTAACTATGAAAATATTAGTAAGTTTTAGGTTAAAAAGAACGTTTGGAACGTCTGCTTATTTTTTATAACCTAATCGAAAATGTATTATAAAAGAAAGTAATTCGGAACGTTGTATAATGATTGAAATAAGAATTAAAAATATTAGATAGAAAAATATTTACGTTTTAAGGATCGTGGCTTCGCCTGCTTTCTTCTGGACATATCACCAACACGAACACTTTGGGAAATCGTTGAAGAATCAAAGGAAATAAGCTAGTCCATCCTTGCACTTGTAAAAATGAATTTCATTCGCACCGTTTTTTTTTTCCAAGTAAATTAACAAACTAACGTACGAATTTTCTAATCGATCTTTCAAAGTCTTTCAATGTATTTCAAATTACTGAAATGATAGAAAGATCGTTGATTGGTTCATATCGTTAACAACTTCAATCAAGTCAATGTAGCTACTAAAATAATCAATACAACTGTTATAATTAATTAACGATATCAAAAAATGAATAAAAATATTATTCGAATTAATTTTGTAAATCTTCAAAAATTAATTCTACTCTCCTTTCTCTCTCTCTCTCTCTCTCTCTCTCTCTCTCTATCTATCTATCTATCTTTATCTCGTTACATTTTTTTTACAATGTACAATCTACGGTAATAAACAATGTAAATTAACTTCCGATATTATTTATATTTAGAAAAACTTTGTAACATCGTGTAAGAACGAGGACGATCAAACTTTAGAAGAAATTGTATTCTTGAAAAATTCAAATAAAGAAAAGAAAAGAAAATCACTAATGAAATAATTGCACTTGTTAAAAATTGTCGTACGTTGTAATAAACGAGGTAGGACGGTGATTGGCCGATGAGTAGAGTAAAAGATTCGCGCGGGAACATATAAACCAACAAGCCACGTGGTCTCAAGACGAATGAGACATAGCACGTTTTAGCCTTTACTAACACACTCGCGAATCCGAATAATCGTCGACAGACGCGCTTGAAAGACGCGCGACGAATGACGAGCTTCGCGAGATCCCTTACTGCGTATATTCGGAGAACCACTGTCGAATGAGTCGCGCAAGCGTCATTGCTTGCGAACTGTTTTCATCTAACATTGTTTTTTTCTTTCATCTATTTTATCTAATAATTTCTGTTCTATAAAAAATAAAAAAAATAAAAAAGATTACAAGAAAACAATTCAATGTAAATTATTTTCAAATAATTTAAATTATATATATATATATATATATATATATATATATATTTATTTATTTATATTATATTATATTATATATAGTACTCTATTCTATATAATTATATTATATTACTCTATATATCTGTAATAAAATATGTGCAATAACTTATGCAAATAAATATTTATATTATTAGTTAATTCTCTAACAAGTTTCTTTTAAACTTACTAACGTTTTGTTCCTCCAATTAAAACAGTGTTGTTGAAATATCGTTGCTGTATTACTGATGTCAGGGATTAGATCGATAAGTAACAAGAAATATTTCCTTAGAGTATCAATTTCCTCGATTACAACCAATAAATTATATTATTTATGTTTCTGTCGTAAATCAAGATGGATTAATACATCTTTTTTTAATATGGGGTTTAGTCGGTAGGTGGCGCACACGACGGCATTAGTGCACCACTACTGCACATGTAAATGCATGTGCATTTCACCCTTTTAATGACAGGTAAATGAACTTGTAATTAATCGTTAAACAGGTGTTACCATTAGAATGTTAATGATATTAGAGAATTGTTTTTAACGTAATTTGGGAGAATACCTGTGCCTTCATCGATTCGCATTGTTTCAAATAGTTTTTCAAAAGTATTTAAACAACTGTTAAATTAAAGTAATATGGATGAAAATGCAACAGAAACTTATGACGATGATATACGAGATCAACCAGTAGATTACAGTAAAAAATATGTTGAAAGAAATAGACTGAAGCAAAATCATCTTCTAAATGATGTACAGAAAAATCAGTCTGCGAATGAGGATATTAAAGAATGTGAATCAGAAACAGTATTATTTGGAGATTATGCAGAAACTGATCTTGATCAACCAACGGATTATAGTTTAAGATATGCGGAAAATGACACGGATGAAGATGAGAAACCTACTACAGAATACTTTTCCGGCAGTGTGCAAGAAGATACTATCAAAACATATTGTACAGAAGGTACACCTTACGAAACACCTTTTAATTTTTCCACTGCAACATCTATGTCTGATTTAAGAGTTGAAGATACAAAAGATAATGATCATTCTAAAAAGACACAAAAGAAAGGACTAGACGCTAGGCATAAGAAAAGTATATCTTTCGAGGATAGAAGATCAGAAGAATGTCAAGAGCAACAACATTTGATATCAGAAAGTACTGAGAGACGAAAGCATATTATTAGTATAAGTTCTAATCATATGATTCCTGAAAAGCCAATTAATTATTATAAAGAAGAAGAATCTAGTAGTTCTTCCTGCATTAATTCGCTCAGTTCTTTTAACAGCGAAATAGCACAACGCAATAATGTATCCGAAATAATGTCTAAAGCAAGTTTAGAGAATTCTATGAGTAAATCAGAACCGGAAACAAGTAATTCTAATGTAACAGAATTAAATAGCAATGAATTAATCTCTACTTCGATAAGCAATAGTCCTATGGAAAGTAAAAATAATTCACGTATCGTAGATAAAGAAGGTATCTTTTAAAGTTTGTGTCAAAAAATGAAAGATCATCTATTTTCTCTTCTATGTTTAATCTTGATGTTATTTTCAGGAAAAATGGTAACATTCAGTGGACAAGATTTTTATGCAGAACAAACGCCTCTAATGTTTTCACGTTGTAGTTCTCTTGGCTCATTGAGTGGTTTCGAACAGCATTCTATACACGATGACCGTAGCTCCGTTGTCAGTGATTTCAGGTACACGCTACATGATTTTTGTACACTACAAGTTGTATATTTTTAGATTGTTTTTAGTATTTAAAGTATTTGTCTTTTAGCCGTAGAACAAGTGGAGTTGTTTCGCCAAGTGAATTGCCAGATTCTCCAACCCAAACTGTACCACCCAGCCCCCGAATACAAAAAATAAAATCTACAGATTTTATGAATAAAATGCAAGAAGAAGAAGTAAAGCCATCGCATTCTCATTTATGTATGCAATGATATTGAATATACTATTAGGGTATATATATTTTAACAAAAACATTAATATACATACTAACAATTTTGCTAATTAGTAAAGCTACACGAGCTTCCTATTTCTACATAAATGCCACAATACAATATATTAAGTATTTATTTGTTTCAGTGTGTTCAAAATATGGTGTAAAAAGGACTAGTGTTTTTGAAGATGATATTGCTACTTTTAAAGAAGAATCAACACCTATAGAATTTTCTACTGCCACAAGTTTGAGCTCTTTAACTATTGATGATGAAGTGAAAAGTTCTGATTATCCCAAAAGTGAAGATAAATTGGAAGAAATATCAGAACCAGTCCGTCAAAATATCGAAAAAGGTACATCTTTTGTAAAAGTGAATGTTCTTGAAGTTGAAAAACAACCAGAACAAATAAGTGACGGCGATGAAGACGATGAAGATATGCTAGCTGCTTGTATTAGTATGGGAATGCAAAATAATAGGTATTCTAACTATTTTATAATATTAATTGCATGTGCGAGCATTAAGACAATAACTATATATACGCTACAGATACAGACAATCTTTAAAGACCGAAAGTATTCCAAAACCTGCACATTCTAAATCAACAAGTGTCTTGATGCAGTGCGACAAGAAGTCACCATTAAATAGATCGCAAGGTTGTGTTTCTGTTACCCCTGGAGAGTCATCTGCTGTCCCTAAAATTTGTAAACCACCAATGGAAATTGTTGTTGTCCCAGATACGGTACATGTTTATTGTACAGAAGATACACCAGCAGGTATCTCTCCGGTCGGTTCGCAATCAAATCTTTCTGTCTTATCTATGCCAAGTGTTCCAGAAGATATAGAGAAAATTGAACCAATTAAATCTTCGGAACTTGAATGCCACAGAAATGATCTTTCGGATGAAAGTTATAATCTTTCTGATGAAGATGAAAAAATTCTTGATGAATGCATTCAATCGGGTATACCAAAGGTATATTCTATAATAGATGGAAATATCTCCGATATAATTTCGATGTTATCAATAAAATTACATAATATTTTTTTGTTTAAAGGTGAGACAAATTACCCCACCTCCAACGAAGAGTATACCTTGTGTGAAAAAACCTGAGACCATGCCGCCAAAGTTTAATATATGCGGGACACCTTCGTCGTCTCCTGTTGAATCGAACAATAAAAATCCTGTAATAATTAAACCCTTATGCCATATATCAATGGATAACGAAAAGGAATTCTCGGATGATAGCCCCAATCATTCGGATGACGAAGCTATTTTAATAGAATGCATACAATCCGCAAAGGTATTTTATTAACATTATTTTACATAAATTACTTGCTAGGTACAACTTACTAGTATACTACTTATTATATAACTACCAATTTATCCAAGTCACACTATATAAATATCTTTTTGTAGGCTCGATTAAGATGCTCGCCATCGCCGTTATTAAAAGGAACTAAGATATCAAAGCCTAAAACTCAGTGTCCCACCTCTTTATTTTCAAGACTTCGACCAGAAAAAGTACAACTTACATATTATTAGAATATCACTGCCACTTATATATTATTTTATATTTTCAGGTAACCCAAGAACATAATACTACTTCGTACAGCTCAACGAGCGTATTTTATCCTACGGAAGATAGTTACAGTCCTTCGGAGGAAGAAGAAGATATTATTTTAGCCCAATGTATTCAATCTGGCATGCCAAAAGTGAGTTAGTTGTATCTATTACACAAGTAATAATGAATATATACCTCTTAATACTTATTTATATTTTAATTACCATAGGTGTTAAATGTTCCAACTACAACGATTCAAAGACAAACTACAACAAAAAAACGAGAAGAGTATTTAAGATCAATGGGATCATCCAGTAGTTCCACAGCTTATCTTCTAAATAATGCTTATCCAATTAATGCCTTGTACGCACAGCTGCCTTATAAAAGTGTAGAGAACAGCGTCTCCCATTACATTGTTGGAAGTTCATCTTGCAGTTATAATAATTTTCCAACAAAAGCATCTAGTAGTAGCTAAGAGTAGATATAATTTATTCGTTAATGAAGTAATACCATCTATCTTATATTAAAACCAATCAGAAATTCCGGGACATATAATTGCTGATACAAACTAGTTAAACTAGGGTTAAGATTCATTCGATATTAAAGACTGAATACATTTTACAACGATTAAAAACAATGAACATATTATTTAAGTACAATTTTGCTCTACCTACGTGTACCTATTCCTTTTCTATTGTTTATAGGTTAAATCTTCACGCTTATCTTACGACAAAGTGTCATTATGCGATAATAATATTCTCGTACGTGTCCAGTGGCTATAAAAATCTATTTACTCATCTAAATACATACGTTTTAGCTTACGATTAATAGACGATAAAGATTCCGAATTCGAGGTTTCAAATTAAAATTATTTTACATTCGAGTTGCGTTGATAGCTATGCGATGTTTAAACAAATGCAATATCGTTTAATTATGCATATTAATACGCATACGCTATATGTCGCTGGAATAAATGTAAAGTAATGCGAAGTAATAATTAATAACTTAAAAATAACGAATTATATATATATATATCTTGTTAAAAATTTATAAGATCAGATAACCTTGCTCTCCATCGACGTCGTAACGTTCATGCGCACAAGTACGTAATGACGCACAGCGCGATCCTCTAGGTTACCCTCTCCACTCACCATACCACCATTAAGTTCTCCCACCACAAGTCATTGGTAGACCCCTTTTTTACGTATATTTAATTCTCGAGTTAATTCACATAATTTCGTATGTTTCTATAACGTCATAACATAGTTAAAGCAAGTATTATTTACGTCATTTTATCTTTCATTTGTAAATATCATTGTTAATAAACATTTATACACGTATACAAAAGAAAATATTCAAAAATTATACCTCTAAATAACGTATTTGAAAGAGCCGGGAAATTGAGAATTCTTTATAAATTTAATATTTCTGTAAATATTACATTGATTTTATTTAGATCAAATACGTGTAAATTATTCGTCAAAGGAGAAATGATACGTTATTGTTATTCGAATATTCTTGATCGAGTACGCCGAATTTTCCAGAAAGCACTTCGAAATGTAGTTCAAACGGATGATACACATCACCGTCCCCTAATCCCCATAAATCCTTCATTTTGAAATAATATACGATATACAACTGTAGATGATATAACAATAACGAGTAAGGGAAAATAAAAGAAAGAATAGATGTAAGGGACGACTTTTCACACTCCATTTAAAAAAAAAAAAAACAACATTTATGGGGATGCATCCTGTTTAATCCAACCATTATTCCTCTACTGAAAGTTTTATGATTGGTCAATGGCTAGGTAAAGTCCTATTGTTATTGGTTTTCAAGAAATTGTATATGTATCTCCGTTGGCAAGAAAGTTGGCACTATCTGGCACAATTGTGTTTGACTTGTGCAGGCTAATAAAAATCACTGCAAGCAAAGAGCCACGCTCATTCCAGTTGTCGACTGAGTGCGGAGTAGGGTATACCCGGTTCCGTTGTGATGTTCCCTTAGTCGACGAAAAGCTCGTAATATAATCTTTGTAGTAGACGAACAACAAGTAGAAAATTCAGTTTCACAATCGATATCAAAGATCTGTCGTACACGAGTGTTTCTTTTAGTGTATTCTATATTTTTTCTTCTTTATTAAGATGCATTTAAGTCGATTATAAAACATCTCGATATAAAGTGTGCAATATTACAAGGATAAGAAAGACAACTTCAAAGAAGAATTTTTCATGCTTCCCATACGGGATTGTAAAAACACATGTTACGTTATACGTTACTTGTCATACGTTCATCTTTTTACCAATCGATCTATGTGCCGTCCATATAATAACTCCAGCAACATCTATTATATTTATTAACGATATCGCGATAAAAGACGCAGCCCAAGACTAATTTCAATGTGTCTCTCTTTTGTGGATATTGCTCGCGGAGAAACACATGAATTGACAGAGACTTTTGACAATCATGGATGTTGATTGTCCGATAGTCAGTTTAAAACGATCAAGCAGTGCGCCTATGATTAATGAGATCAGTGCCACAATGTCTGTTACCTCACCCTCTACTTCTGCACCAAGGTATCTATAATCGATTATTATTTAAACACCTTTATTTAAACATATCTTTTGGTGTTATCTTTACTCCCATTGTAAAATAAATCATTTCATATTTCCTTTAAAATATCTTCAGAAATGACAATTTCAATCATTCTTCCTTTATCATTAACTGAGTGGAGATACGAATTTCTTGGACCACTCAAATTCAAATTTTATTAGATTTTGATGGACACCTATCTAAACAATTATCTAATAAATTTGAATTCTTTTAATAAAATTATATATATTCTCGATGAATAATCTCCGTACGTTATTTTACTTTTCATATACAAGTTGTACCTAATAAAGTCAATCTTTGAAAGGAGATCTATATTCTCGATATCATGATTATAAAAAATCCAAGAAGATTTTTTATTAACTCTTTTATTATGCTTTTGTTATACTGTTATTTAATTATGCTTTGTATTTATTATTATTTTCAGAAATGCCGTATCAACATTTAATGTATTTGCCAATTCACCTCGTCTACGACGATTCAGCACTAGTGTAAGATATTCTCTATTTTATATACACACACACATATATATATACATATATATATATATATATATATGTAGAATTGAGAATGTATAGTTTTTAATACACGATATAATAACATAAATATTCGGCATTCGAATATTTTTATCTTATTGTTTTACGTATTATAGAGTCCTTGTAGTATACCACGTTTAACGCCAAGAGTTAGCCAATTAAGGCAAGAAGAATGTATAGATGTTGCTGGTCGTGAAGCTGCGCATGAAAAAGAAATTCACAGTGCTATGCAAATATCTCAATCATGGGAAGATCTTACCCTAGAAGCAGAAGGCTTATCGTTTAAGGATTCAGAATCTCCTTCTCATCTTAATAGAGCCGAACGACAAATAGCAAAAAGGATATTAGATCCCCTCAGTTTAAATTTATCTGTGAATGGTCCACCATTGTGTTCGTCGCCGTCGCCTACAAGATCGGGATTAAATCAACGACAGTGTTATTCTCCTGGTATTCATATGGTTAATTGGAAAAATAATTTGTCGCCTAGTCCAACAAGAAAAGCTTTTGCTACAAGGTAAAAATTAATTTAATAAGCAAATCCATTAGATAGAAACTTGCCAAATATATCAAAGTTAAGAAATTTAAAAATATATATAATCATATAATTTATTATTAACGAGTATTAATTTTTTCTAGGCGTAGTCTAAGTCCAATAAGGCCAAGCTGCTTAGGACCTGTTAAAAGAAAATTTGAATTAGACGATGCCGGTGTAGATCATCATTTGTATCCTCCGGCCAAACGTACATCGGGTTCTATAACACAAAGTGCATTCAGGTAATATTCATAAATCGGTCATATCTTTTTCATATTATAATATAAATTTGATAACTTTAATATGTATATTTAATTTTATATTTATTACATTCAGATTAGATACAATATCCAGTCCACTTTCTGGAACCATTGGTTCTGTTGGAACTCCTGAATCATTGTCTAGCGCAGATTCACCAAGTTTTTCCTTTCAACCAGTGGATAGTCCTTCGCCAGTTTGTATTGGTCCTAATAGCGATGATATATTGAATGAAACAAGCATGCAAGCCGAAACAATAGACCAAATTCAAACAGATAAAATTAGTCAAGGTAATGACAGATGAATATAAACATCTAAAAACTGACGATTCACGACGTGTCATATTATCTCTTGTTGTATGATGTATTGTAATACTGACTTGAAATAGTTGTATTAATATTTCTTGCATTACCATAATCAAGGGGAATTTTATGCTGATTCTCATATACTAAAATTATAGCAGCTACAGATGAGAGTACCTGCTTTAACTATGTTCCTGTAAATATGAAGGAACTAAAATTATTCTAAACACATGATTAAAGTAACGGGGAAAAAAAGAGAAAAGAATATGGAATAATTAATATAAATATAGATTGGAATGTTTTTGATGTTTTTCAATTTTAGTACAATATCAAGTATATCTTAGTGAAAAAGATTTCTTCATATTTTTGAAAGACATTGTTTTACAAATGTAATATGATAATAGATATATAAATATTTAGTGTTACATATGGTATTGTTTTTCATCTATGAATTACACATGTGCCACTTTATTAGCAATGCTATCCAAATATCAACTTGTATTAAATACTCTGATCCTCTTATGAATCATTATTAATAGCATATAATTGCTGAATTATTCTAATCATGTTAATTATCTATTCAGTAATATTTACAATTTATTTGTATGTAATATTGAAATTACATTAATTACACAGATTGTTTTATCTCTGTTTTTAAATTTGAATTGTTAGCCTTGTTGCCATGTTATGAACCAAATTTCAATAGACTTACATTAGCTATGGTAATGCCATTATGGTTAGTTAGTAAAAATGAGATAGCTTCAGGTAATAATTGTAATGCATGGAGTGTTTTAGAAAGAATGCACTTCCGTGATAAAACTGAATTTCGTGTAAAAAAAAAAAAAATTAGTATAAGAAATTTAAATTAGAATGTGTTTGCACAATTTAACATTAGTCTATCTTTCATGACATGATACGAACAGTCCTGATGAGCAAACAAATGCAATATTTAATAACATTTATGTCCGAAAATTTTCAACAAATTATCCATAGACTCTCGGAGTAAATTTGCCTGCATTCCTTTTCCATTGTTGTACATTAACTATGGAAGAACAAGATATCAACCGTGAGATAATCAACATTTTTAAAAGGTGTCCTTTTAACTTACACCAAAGTTTTAGTTAAGATTGAACTTTGTCAAATAAAAATAGTTATAGTTTTTGCTTATATTATATCAAATAAAATTTGCAAACATTAGCTTATTAATTATTCTGTACTTTTTCGAAGTAAACTATAAAAATAATGCAATTATAAATAATTTGTATCATATTGTTAAATATTTATATATAATTAGTTCTTTCAAATACATGCTTTGACTATAATAAGCAACATTTGTTTTTCATGTTCTAAATCGAAATTGGAAGCCTACGTTATTGTAATAAATTATAATGTAAAATTATTATCACTTTGATCTGCGCCAAGCTACTGAGAGAGAAGAAGTATTATTAATCATGATATATCTAGTATATTTTTAACATCTTTCAAAAATAAAACAACCTGCATTGATGATCTTAATAATGCCTTGTAGATAATATGTATGTTGTTAGCTCAAATATCGAAAGATCATTATTATTAGAATTAAGAATCGTGGAAAAGAAAATTCATCAATGCTGTTGTTTGGTAGACAAATCAATCTTGTATATTCCTAAAGTCAAAGTGAACTTCTCAGAAGATACATATGCTTCCTAAGTTTAAGACTGAAATTAATGTTTTATAAGGCACTTTTTTTATAAAATCAAAATGGCCTCCACCCAATTGAAAAAAAATCATGTGTAAATAAAACAGTACTTTCTCAATCGACTTCTTCAAAATTGACTAAGTTTCAAATAAATACATCTTCGTTCATGCACGTAAAAAATTTTGTATTAACCCTTTGGTGCGTGCAAATATTAGATGAAAATGTGAAGTATCAATAGATAGAATAATTATTGTACAATCAACTATACACATTAATCTTTCCTACATATATGATAAGAGAACAATACATTAATTGTATCGTTCATATATAACGTAAAATGTGCTTTAAGTATTGCAATGAAATGATAGTGCGTGATGGTTTTGTATATTCCACGTATTTTCATACATAATTACATTAATTTATGAATTAATTTGTATTATATATGAATTATTTGTAACAGAAACGAGCAAGAGACTATTAAATTTAATATCGAAAGTATTTTATAACCTATCATTTATAATTTTCTAATTGAAATTTTAACAAAAGATAGAGCGTTATTGAACTTTTATTTATCATTTTATACAATATATGACGATGCAAGCACTAAAGGGATCGCCAAAAAATATAATAATAAAGTGTTTTGTAACGAGTACAACATACTTACTTTTATGAAAACCTAATGAAATAAATTAATAAGTTTATGTAAATAGAAAAATCGATATGATTTTACCAATTTCGCGTATAAATCGATGACAATGTATAAATTATTTTTTGCGTGCTTAATTAAAAAGAACAAGTTATCACATAATTATATGTATATGTCTAATAACTCCATATGTGAAATTGAAATTCTTATGTTAATGTAAACACCACAGTGGATTGAGAACAGATTAACTCAATAAAAACTGTTACTATTCAGAAATCTGTATCGAAATGAATCGTTTCCTTGTTACTTTAATATCTAGTTTTATAACTGTTTTTAATAATAATAAAAATTGTTTATTTAATCGAGGAACAATATGATATTTTTATAATCAAATTCCAAATTGGCGCTTAAATTAAATTTATAAATTGAACATGACAGAAGCGACGCCAGTGGCAAACAGATGCATTATATTGTCTTTTTAGGAAGACAAATGCAGTAGCATCAGTAGCGATTTTAAGGAATTTCTCAATAAAATTTTGAATTGATTTGATTCAATTAAATTACAAATAAAATATGGTGTATAAATTCTTACAAATTGTTTTTCATCATTAATATTATCATCGAATTTCAACGTGATCTGTACCGATCAAACAGGAATACTCCCCTACTAATAAGGAACTAGCTTGTCACTCTATCTCTATCTTCATCTATTTCTAAACTTGCAAGTTGTGTTCTTTCTGTCAGACTTATATTTTTTTTTTTTTTTATATATATTTCCAGTAGTTCTTGCAAAGTCCCGCTGTTATAAAAACAATTCTTATAAATTATTCAAATAAATACACAGTAATAGCAACAATTTAATTTAAAAGGATGTATGTAACTTTAATTTTCGTCTTAATCGTGAGTATTTTAAAATTCACCAGTGCAGAATGGAATACAAAGGATTATATGAAACGAGAACATTCTTTAATACGGCCTTATCAAGGTTTGTAAATTGAATCTTGTAATATCAATTATTAAGTAGTAATTTTCTATACAATTTTTCTATGCTATCATTTATAAATTATATATTGTTTCTTTCATTAAAAACGATATTTATAGGTTATGATGTTGATAATTTAAGAAAAAAAAAGAGTATCGTTAATAATATCAAATTAGGAATATTTGAATGAATATTTTATAGGTTCTGGCATGACAATTCCTTATTGGGATTTTATGGGTAGTACAATGGTTACAAATAACTATATAAGGTTGACACCAGACTTACAAAGTAAACAAGGAGCGATATGGAACTCTGTCGTAAGAAAATATTTCCATATTATCTCTTTTATTGAACATATATAATTTAACTTTTTATTTGCTATTAGAAAAGTTATAAAAAAATATATTCGTGATTATATATTTTATAGCCGTGTTTTGTTAGAAACTGGGAGCTCCAAGTACATTTTAAGGTACATGGAAAAGAAAAGGATTTATTTGGAGATGGTTTTGCCATTTGGTATGCTAAACAACGTATGAAACATGGTCCTGTTTTCGGAAATATGGATTATTTTCAAGGGTTAGCAATAATACTCGATACATACAGCAATCACAATGGTCCTCACAATGTAATATAATATTAATCGTTTAATTATAACAAATTATTATGTTCCATGTATAATCATAATATTTTCTCTATTTGCAGCATCAACATCCTTATGTTTCAGCTATGGTAAATAATGGTTCTTTGCATTATGATCACGATCGTGACGGAACGCATACGCAACTTGCAGGATGTGAAGCAAAATTCAGAAATCTTGATCATGATTCACATATAGCAATAAGATACGAAAAAGATACTTTAACTGGTAAATCATAATTAATAGTTTATACAATTTTGTTGTAATTAATACAAATTAAAAATTACTATCTTTATGATACAGTTTCCACGGATATAGTGAACAAAGCAGCTTGGAAAGAATGTTTTTCTGTGAAGGGTATTAAATTACCTACAGGCTATTACTTTGGTATCTCTGCAACAACAGGAGATCTAAGTGATAACCATGACATTTTATCGATTCGTCTATTCGAATTAGATTTACCAGATGATGTGAGTATTTTCTCTTGTACAACTCGACGAACGTTATTAGAAATATGTATATGATAGAATCGGATATTTTCTAAAGTTACACGACCATTATGACTAAAATAAATTTTATTTTTATATAGCCAAAAGATCAGGAGGATAGATCTAATATTTTACCATCTGCAGCTTTCTTTGAATCCCCACGTGGTAAGATATCTTTAGACAAGTGAATATAATTTATGAATGTAATTATAACATAACTTAATTTCTAGAGCGCGTGGATGATCCAAAACAAACTCCTTTAAGTGGTATAAAAATGTTCTTCTTAATGCTAGTGGGAGTATTAGCATTAATCGTGTGTGTTGTAATAGGGATCATGTTATATCAAAAGTATAAAGAAAATAGTCGGAAGCGCTTTTACTGATTTATTCCATGGATGGCCATTTACTACCAAACAATTCATTTTGGATTCTTTTACTCAGGATTTTTCCTGTACCAGGAATATTTGTAGTGTAATATTTAAAGTATTCATGAGACTGGTTGTGCTAAAAATTGATTTAAACACGATTAATATAGTATAATTTCTCCTCAGAAAAAAAAGACTTCTATAGAAAGGATCACATATATGTCAGAACATGACAAAAGAAAGTGATATGATTCATATATGTATATGATATGTAATATTGTAATTGTGAATGTATTAAGCTAAACAGTAATTGTGCTGAACCGGACCTAAGTACTTTTATTATATGTAAAGTATAAAGAAGTTAATCAGTGTATATATAAGTTGAATTTAATAAGTAAATATTAGATATAAAATATAAATCAAGCAAAAAGAATATATACATGTATTATTTAAACTGCCCGAGTAAATATATATGCTCGAATAGTAAAAAAAAAGTAAGATGCAAGAGAATGTAAATTTTTGCTTAATAATATAAACAATTGATTGCATAAATTTCTAAGAGATTAATTTCTTTTGATTTAATTATAACAATAAAAATTCTTATATTTCTGAATTACATATTTGAGCAGAATTGCACTGATTGACTTTGATAATCTTCATATATTACGAAATTGTTTCGGTATTGTTGTAATATTTTTAAGCACCTGTAAGAATTTCATCAGATTAAGAGTACATTAATTTTTGTCATTACAGTATATCCTAAGAAAATGTTACAAATATTATTAGAATACAAACTTCTTTCAAACATATGAAATATTTATATCCCGAATTATACTGCATGGTATTCTTGTAATTCATATTATTCTTGCAAAATAATAAGTGAATTGCATTAAGATTGTAATACAGAATGAATAGTTCAGTATGTCATAAATGGATAAATAATGGCGTAATCTTTATATTTAATTTTTAATTTACATAAATGATTTTCATTATTTTACATTACCTTGCTTTTTTTTTTTATTTGGATTAAGCGTATGCAAAATAGTTTATTAATATAGATTTTATATTTGTACATAAATGAAACGAATACTATTATCTATACAAAATAACTATAGAGTATCTTTCTCTCATAAATTTTTTTTTATATGAAATTGATAAAGAAAACAAAGAACCAAACCAATTAATTATCTTGTTAATGAAAAAATGTTTAAAGAATAATGTATCATAATTTGTTGCCAAATGTAAAATAAATTTATTAATAATTGCAGGAGCCAAGTTTTTCCTTTTTTTTTCGTTATTCAAATGTTCTTTAATAATGAGTTTAAAAAAATCATATGACCATTCTTAAAAATATTACACAATGCTCTGTTTTTCTTTTCTTTTTTTTTATATAAATAAATTAATATTTGAAGAAAAGAATATTAAGGCACTTCTAATTCTATCATATCTTTTTACTATGTTGTCTGTTATTCATTATCCTCATCTGATATGATACATCTGTTGCTGTTATTATCTCTACGGACTTAGTAGTTTCTGTATTACTTACAGAATCTTATACATTTTGAACATTTACATCAATATAACATTAATTTTTCTTTCTGTCTTGATACAGTGTTAGTTTTTTGTTCACATATTTATAACATTTAGATATATGTAACTGTATTAATATGTTGTCATAGTTTATCATTATGTAGATTACTTTAATGTATATTCTAAACACATAGATTCTCCATAATCTGTTATCAATGCCATTTTACATATCAATAAGTAATAGTTGTTAATTTAGTTAATGTGTACTATTACTATTTTTTTTTTTTGAAAAATTAAAATATTTCATTAGTATTAATTATTTTAATTAAATTAGATATCAGTATCTATAATCTATGATACAATACAACGTTACTGAAATTGTTTATTAGGTTTTACATTTCTGTAAAAATTAAATTCAGAACTTTCATTTTCTTCATATTCTGAAAATGTAATAGAAAAATATTAAGCATATTCTCTATTTTCTTTTAATGGCAGTAAAGCATATAGATAAATGTTATTCTTAAAATATATATACGTATATGAATGTGTGTGTGTGTGTGTGTGTGTGTGTGTACATACATATTCAGATTTTATAAAATAAATATTTTAAAATAAAATATGAATTTAAAATGACCAACTGAAGTAACATAAAACATGATAATAAAGTTCAAGTGTTTGCTTAATTATACCATTTATGCCATTTAGGACACAACTATCATGATCTATCTAGGACAAAGATTAACTATTGTGAAGCTGTTTTCATATGGCGTATTAATGAAAGTGTCAATTTTTGAATACATTTATACAATACTTGTATACGTATATACTTTCTTGAAAGGAAACAATGTGATAATACAAATTTTCTTCAATGAAAATGTTTAAATCAATAGTTATTTTCCCTCTAATGAATACATTAGAATTACTTGAATAAAACAATAGGATTTAGTAGAAAATTAAGAACAGTCTTTATACCAAGCCAGAAATTATTTACTATCGAACTTAATGTTATGTGATATTTGTGTCGTTTAAAAGACCTAAGGTCAGCAGAATGACAGGATAAACAACTAATCTCATCTAATTCAATATGAGGTTCCCCACCCCCAAGTAAAGATTCCTTTTCTAAACCTGTGTTTGATAGTGTGCCAGAAAACCAAATTTTATCGCGTGGATATATATTTAAACTAAAATTGGTAAATGAGTGATCTGCAATGAGGACAATTTCTGCATTGCTTCTCCATATACCACTTTTCATTTTGACAAAAATTTCAAATTCATATTGATCCCATTCAGGAAAATGACACTTATGCCTTCTTTTTTGAATATTTACAAAGTGTTCACAATTTTTCCTACGTATTTCGTCGTACGAATCACAATTTTCTTTATACGGTTCGCCATATGTACAGCTGAATGTAGTTCTAATACTGTCAGGTAGCATGCCTAATATTGTACCAATATTGTTTTTAATTGATTTTAAACGAACATTCGTTACGTAACCTTCCCATGAGATTGGAATGCCTTCTAAGTGAGCACATTCGATTTGTACTTGCGCCTTTGATGATATATCTTCCCACGCAGGTTGATGACAATGATTTTGGTATTGCTCCCACGATAATGTAGCTGCAATTTCATATGAATTGTTATCCGAATCTTCTTTGTATTCTGTTATCACTTGCCATGATAAAAATATAGCGGCGCTTGTGCCTAAAATGAGCTGAGAGAAAAATTATATTAATAATTAAATAAAAAATTTTAAATTGATGATATTAATATAAATATTTTTTATATGGATAGAATATATAAACCTGCACAAGGGTAATGATCCAATTAAATCTTGGAGTTCTTAATCTCCTTATGTACCAAGAAACAATGAATGGTAATCCTCCAAGTACGGCAGTCACAATTATTCTCATTGCCAAATCACTTTCTGATAAATACTTTGCAGCTGCTATAATCGGCAAAATAATGGAAGCTAAACCAGCAATTGGCAGAAAAAGTACCATACCGACTAATGCAAGAGCACCCCTAATTAAACCATACCATGTTGCACTTTGCGAACTAAATATTGCTATTTGCCACCAGCTTAGGGTGACGCAATGAGGAATTAAAGTTTTATACGTGCCACGCCAATTGTCTCTAGCAGCCATTTTACAAAAAACTGCCGGTATCAACAAATAGAAAACAACACGAAAATTGAGGCAGAATTCAATGCCATTACCAACAACATAGGAAGCAAATGTAGGTACTCTTATATCGAGGAATCTCCAACCTTGCGCAACAACAATATCTGTCTCATAAGGATACTTTGCAAGTACATGCACGCCAAAACTAAAGAGAGCTAAAAGATCAGGAAAATTCGAAGAATTATTCCACATAAAATTGAGTAATGTCACTAATGTTAATGTAACAGAAATAATAGTGAATTCAGATTGTGGTGTCCATTGATGGGCTATAACAGGATAAATCATTAGATTGAGCAATAAAGCAAGAAAGAAATGACCATAGGGCTTTAAGTTATTGCAACAAAATTGATACTCTGCCTCCTCAGGGTTTAGATTACCACCTGAATAACTGAGGAATAAGCGTGACCATACACGGAAATTATTCAATTTACGCTTTCTGTGTAACATCTGGAAGGTAGAAATAACCATTACAATAAAAGACAGATAATAGAGCGCCATTGGAATGAAAAGTACTAAACTTTCTGTTCCAAACAAGGAATACAACAAAAGTAATAGAAGTATATGTATGTTTGATGCGAAAAGAATTTTTATAATCGGTCTGCTTTTATGGCCTATTATCTCTATTAACCAAATATAGAAACACTTTAAGGATGCTAACGGATGAATGAATGGTCTTTGTAAAAGAGGAATAGCAGCTAATTCCATTTCAGGCGAATCTACCATACACAATGTACGAGAAACCATCGGGAGCATTCCATGAGCATAGCTTGTAGCTGCAGATACTAAAGCTGCTTCAGTTATTTTTTCACTTTGATGACCCATCCAGTCTATAATTATGAAGCGTACATAGTAATTTGTATTAAATTTATCATTAATAAATATAATATTAGAGTTATACAATTACCATAAGTTATATTGTGTATTTTATTTTCCTCTTTTATAAATGTATTATCTTCAGGAAGCCCATTTCTAGTAAACTTATTACTTAAAGCATCATTTAGCTTCTCATCTGAAGCATTAGATGATGACTTGGGTGACTGACAATTACCAAATCTACTACTAGATGGAGATGTTACATCCCTCATACATCTTTGTAGTTGTTCAGTTGTAATAAAATCCTCACCATTTGATAAACTATATACGAAGACAAAAGGTTAATAAAATCAAACAATAATTACTTAAGAGGAATTAATAATATATCAACACACATGAGTGTGTGTGTGTGTGTGTGTGTGTGTGTGTGTGTGTGTGTGTGTGTGTGTGTGTGTGTGTGTGTGTATAGAACATAAGGAACAATAAACAGTAAATAATACAAAACAATATTGGAAAAATTACTAACTAGTGACGACGATTATCTTGGTCTTCATCTTTACCTAGTAAACATTTCCCTTGCAGCTTTTTTAGCTAATTTTTCATCTTGTGTCATATCCAAACAATTTTTGACGTCATAGTAATTATGTTCTGTGATTCCACGACCTGTTGCTAAACATTGTTTAAGAATTTCCGTTGCCTCTAAATTTCCTTGCTCCGAGGCTTTAGTCAACCAATAAACACCTAATTTTGCATTTTCTTCTTTATCAACTTCCAAATCTTAAATAAAATAATCCAATAAAGTACCAAGTATAATGTATACTATTACAATATATGATGTATAATATACCACATCTTTCATCCAAAAGTTGTTTAGCTAAAACTACTTGAGATTCTGGGCATCCATCCTCAGCCATTTGAGATCGTAATCGTCTAAGGGAACCACGTGTTCCATCTAACCAAAACGAGATATTATAATTTGTCCAACTATTACAATAATAAAAAGATTCTAAGTTTACATATGAATTATCCTGTGAGTAGTATCGGTGCAAGTAGATTTATATATTAATGTATCAATATAAATAACATTTGACCTAAGAGTTATTGACAGATGTCTAATACTCATGGAACCTTTTTTGGCAACTGATCTATTAGCTGTTCCTATCATTGTTAAGAGGTTTGATCTCACTTTTCTTTTATTTTATCAAAATAATTGCATTATATTAAGAAATGTAATAGAGAAAATCAATTAAACAGTATTACTAAACTACTCTTTTGGAACAGTAATTACCACCGTGTAACGTCCATTGTTTTCTACCAGGTCTTCCTGACAACGGTATAATGCCAGCCATTTTAAAAGCGTGGTTAACCAACTTTGATGTTGTCCGAATTTACTAATATTATTTATCGTTTATCCATATAGGAATAACGAATACTTAATTTCCTCTATGACACAAACAAGGCTGCCTAAACAATGCGACTATCGACAATGTGGCTGCTGCTGACAGAGGTAGGCGCGTTATATTCTATCGCGCATGCGCATAATAATACAATGTTATATACTTTTGCCTTTCTCGTTTACTGTTATATATATATATACACACACACAAACGTATACAAATAACCTTAACCCATAAAAGAACGTTGTATTTTTATTGATGAATGTCATAGACAAAAATAATTAAAACAAATTCAATGAAAATTATGTTTTTATATAATCATAAAATTTATGAAAGTTATTAGAATATCGTATCGAAAAGATTATTTGGAATGGACCAATCAGAGAACGACTTTTATAATACTGATCTTTCATTGATCTAATTTAAAACAAGTATTTTGTCCGCCAAATTCAAAACATTTTGAAATTGTGTTCTTAAATATGGATTATAGATAAACATAATTTTAATAGAGTATAAGGATAATTTAACGAGGAAATATAAACAAATTTATTACAACTTTATTTGTTATTACTAAAAGATTATCATTTAATAAGTTATATAGTCTAAGGCTCCTTTAAATGAAATACACAGAGCACACTAAATTAAATTTACTACTTTATCGTTGATTTAAGCATTAATTATAATTTATGGAGCCAGTTTCGATGATTTTGCAATTTCTCTGTCCAAAGCATAAATGTATTTTTATTGTATTTTTTTTAGCAAAACCACGTTTTTCCTGGCTCCTCGTATAGTCAGAAATCTGTCCTCATACCTACGCTAAAAATTTCATAAATAAATATATTATTATCATTTATAATCTTCATATATTGATTATATTGTTTCATAATGATTATTATTACACGTACAAATTGCTTGGTCCAGTGTAAGGTGGCGGATTAGGTCGAATGTATGGATTGCAACGTTCACTAGAAATTCTGTGAATATAGTAATAATTAATATAAAAAATTAATTATTAATTAATAGATTAGACAATATTTCTATACCTTGGTGTATGTGTTAAAGAGTCATTAGGACTAGAAGGTGGTACAGATAATGATCTCAAAGTACCTCTCTCAGGAGCTACATATTGTACCATTTGCACTCCATTCTTGCTCATTGTTTCTACCGACGAAGGTTCTGATTTTTTGCTATAAATAAAAGAACTATTTAAACACAGTTATACGTTTACATATTCAATAAAGTTTATCTTTTAATATCTATAAGCTGTATAAATGAAAAACCGTACCTACCGACTATAGAATGGCATGCAAACGGATAATATGCATAACTGCAAAATAAAAAAATTTCTTAGCATTACAAAACTAATATAGCAATGCAGAAATAAAAGATATTAAAAATAATATAAGTTAAACAAATAAATTGACGACGATAATAGGCAATATCGAACGTTAATAAATTATTTTCATTGCGTTACTAGGTCACAGTGAAATTTATTAATAGCATAGAAAATTGCTTAGTGAACTTTTATTATTCGACCGAGCATTAAAATCATAATTATAGTTTTGTTAATTGAGGAAATAAATGAAGTAATAGATATACCTAACAATTTCCCTTTGGATATGAAAAATATTAAATAATTCATAGAAGTATAATTGAGATTCCAGATCCATCCTATAAAAATAAAATACAACTAACATTTTAGCAATTAATTTCTACAAATGATAAATGTTAGAATACGGAAGTCATAACGAAAGTGTGACCGTAAACCAATAATTTTACTTACATCGATGATAATCTTTACGTCATAGCAAACGATCATTTTACGTAGTACGATGACGTGCGATTCTCAAGTATGTTTACGTAGGTTGCGCGTTATTCGCATTATCATTATCGTAAGGAAATGACGATTAACTTGATTACATGAGATCGGTAATCTTGATATTTCGTAGGATCGAGCTAAACTACGTTGGAATATAAAAGAGACTTCAATAAAGTCATCTTTCCACAATTAATCTAACTATAAATATCTCAACGTTTCGATTTATATATTAATGTTTGATAGATAATAAAATTAATAAATTTCAGTTTACAAAATGCTAATAACGAGTTTGCTTTTCGATAAAACCTCATAAATATTGCTCGATTATGTATATAAATTAATAATTATCAAATAGAATGGTAAAAAAGAAATTATAACGATGATTGTTTTATCCCACACTTTATCGGATGTCCTGCATTTTATTTATTTCTTTTAGGATAATTATATGCTAAGCGAAATAGAAAATGAATGCGATCCTTGTGTTTATATTCTCCTATTTGTATATAAAGTGTAGTTTGTGAAATCCGAATGACGCGAGTAATTTAATCTACTACTTGTTTGTAAAGCAACTTGAATTATTTTGCATATTTCAAACCCTCGTATATCTAAGTATATACATAAATCTCTTGAGAAAAGAGATCACTGAATATTAATCGAATAATATTAAAAATATGAAATATGATAATTTTTTATTAAAAGCTTTTGACGGAAATATCATGTTTTACTTATGTATTTTTATTATTTCAACGACACGCTTGTGTTTCAGCGTATGTATGTACGTACGTGCGCATATATGTATGTACGTATGTACATGAGCCGATTACGTTTATCGAGTGTTCGCGGACCACATTGCATTCATATTTTCGACCGTGCTGAGCGTCACGACATTGCTTGGTCAGATATCGTTCCTACTTATGAATGAAACCTACTATGAGAGTTCCTTGTCCTCTGTCTCGCTCGTTTATACTCAATATGCCGCAACACGTGTGACCGATTTTACGAGCTGAGACACCCAAACAGAAAGAATGCATCATGACTTTCGAACCCTAACGATATTTTCGCTCTAACGACTCAAACAAAATTAAAGAAGCTTATAAGAATTAAATATAGCAAACTTTTCGAATGTATACAGAGTGTTCGTTTTAGAAAAATTCTTTCAATTGGACAGTGTAAAACAATTTACCCACGAGCTTACATTTTCTCACGATGAAGACAAAGTGCTGTACTCAGAGAAGTCGCCAGAAGAAGAAGTAATATCGTTGGTACGAAGATCGTCGTAACGATTTCTTTGAAATAACTTCTCGTAGGAATGTCAGCCTTCGTTGATCTTGCCCATTGCCACTCGATATGTTCAGAAATTCCAGAAGATGGTAAACCAACGATATTCATACTTGGCCCACGTCTCGCACTTTCCCGTTGCAAATTCTGCTCGTCGCTTTCGATCTTTTCATAACGTAAGCCGACAAATGCTTATTAGATCTTTTCGTCTATTAGTTATAATATTCGTCTATGAAAAAGAAACGTCTATATTAGAAACTTATCCGACCAGTCTAAAGGAACACCAATCCAATAAGAAACCAGCTTCTCTGAATAATCTCTCCACGCTCGTTCTTTTAAAGTCTCTCGGACAGGATGGTAGTAGCTTCCAAAGTGGTTTTACTTCCTCTTGAAGTTCGATCAATTCTTGTGAAAATGGTACCGAACTACCCAGTCTCATGACAACTCTGTAAAAAATAAAGGAAGTCGAGATAGCAGTTTTTTTTCCTGAACGTTATTTCATTAAAAAAAAAAAAAAATAAATAAATAAAAAACCGAGGGAATGAACCTATGTCACTCCAACATCTAGCGTTGATGAATCGATCTTGAAATTGATAAAAATCTGTGATTCACGGAAAAATTTCCCCAGTCTTTTCGTTCGTTCCAACGCACTCGTTTTACAAGTGAAAATAATATCATAATATCTCGGCGGTCTTGAAAACGTTTGTTATCATTGTCATACATATTTATTTATTTTCCTCCGAAACTGATGTAATGACGTAAGTACTAAAAAACACGTCAGACAAGTAAAAAAATTCTTTCGTCGTAAGTATAACGAAACACATCAAAGCTACAGGTGCGTTGCGTTTTCTCAACGAAAGATAAGAAAGAATTTCGTTTCCTGATAAATTACTTGAAATGACCTCATGGTGAACCGAAAAAGGTGATACACACTGACGAGTCAAAAATACAAGAATTCTTTTTGCGTGATTATACTACTGAATGTGAGTTATATCGCGTATTTCATTTTATGGTATTTGCGTCATTCCTACCAAGGATTCTCTCAAATATTATTTCGTTTTGGTTGGCCAGCATTATTTATAATCGATCAAGGAAAAAGAAGTCATTGTTTGTCGTCAAAACGTTTTACGCTTTACGGCATTATCTACCGATAATCGTACAATTTATATATATATGTATATATATATACACATATTTCCTATACCTACAAACAATGACAGAATTTCTTTCTATTATTACATTGCGATTATAAATGACGATCGCGAAATGTGTGTGTGTCAACGGTCTAATCCCTTCACACGCAGTTATTCTTCGTTCCATTAAAAACAAAAAAATATCCAAGTCCTAATTTTTTCGGTAGATAAAATTTGAGAGACACTGGTCCAATACGTAACTAAAAAGGCATTATAAGTTAAGGTGAGGTGAAGTGAGAGGAGATGAGGTGCGGCCTTATCGCGTGCGTGGGACAGGAGAACGTCATTCAGTGAAGCGCTTCGATTATCTTCGCCTGTAGCGTTGACAATGTCGTACTTGTTCGAGCAGTCAGACTATTTACACGCTGTGTACATATTAGAGGCGTTACGTTGCCGCAAGGAGGCGGACTGCTTTAGTCTTTTAGTAGCTGCGCGGGCACCGTTCCATCGAGGTCTTTGACAAGGCACGAGACGCGCGATACGTTTTATCTATTCCTCTTACATTTCTATGATCATTAAATCAAGTTGCATAACTTTTTTATCAGCAGAATCGAGTTTCCTAAAGAGATTGTGATATCGTTTGATTTTATTTTTATTTTCTTTCAAAATTCTCCAAGGACTGGATATTTCTTTCCAACGGAGAAGAAAAATGTTCATGGATCTAAATCGATTGATAGAATCAATGAAGATGAAAAGAAGATATTCATTATCCCAAAAAGAAACATTCTATTAATCGCAACTCTAATTTTGGTACGTATATTGTAATCGAAAATTGAGAAATTTTTGACAAGAAATTAGAATTATTTGGTTCTATGATAAAAAAAAAAAAAAAGAAAAAAAAAAAGAAAAAGAAAGAAAGAGAAAAAAACAAATACTTTTCGTAAGCAGTACTTGCGTAAGTACCTTACCATATAAAGATTGGAAGGCCGGCACCCGCGGTTATCTAATCTCATGAAATATTATTTCCTTTTAATACTTCCGATTGTATGTACGACATAAAATAATCAAATCTTATTATGACGTGTCGTAGACATTATATACGCGTTTGTAAAATGATTAAAATTTATGTCGAGAACGTTTGTCATTTCCCGTGGATGTACGATAATATTTGCTATGAAGAACGATGGGTATATTATCAACCCCGTTGCTTCATTGATTTTTCCTTGGAATTTGTACGCCTCAATAACTTTAACAGCCTTTTAAAATATCTTTCTGCGATCATCGGGGACGCTTATCTCTCGTTATTTTCTCCTAAAATCATTATATTTCATAACGTGATAATATTCGAGTGAAAAATAGAAAATAAAATATAATATATATATACATATATATATATATATATATATATATATATATATATATAACGTTCACTTACAACAAAGTTCCGTTACTTGTAACAAAGAATACGAATTTCTGAGGAAATATTCACAAAATTTCCATATAGGATCGAAAATTTATTTCTCGTATAGAACGTAGCCACGAATAATATTATACCGTTAGTCACCTGTATGACTGACACAGGTGATAATACGAAAGACGACTTCTCCCTATCTTACGAGGAAAATCATGTCGATTAACAACAAAGATGCGTACGTTTAATCTGAAAGATAAACTCGTACGAGGGATAACGTTTCTTTCGAAATCCTTCTCATATTACAAAGTCTTAATTACACACACTATGAGAATATCATTATAAATTTAAATTTACAGACTACAGTATTAATAATAAAGCGTCGTCGAGGATATTGCGTAAGAATTTTGGTCTTTAACGAAGTCAACATAAGAAATGGATATAAAATCGATACTAAGGTATATGTGTGTAAACGTGCTTTTGTATACGTGTTATAAACGTCTGACGATCGTAGACTTGAAAAAGGAACGTAAAATGCACGTCAGTGCGTTATTTTCTGTTAGCGATCAGATGATCGATACGTCAGCGATAACGAAGAAATGTTTTGATCTTTCACTCCTTCCTTTGGCGCACAAGTTTGAAGTCTTCTAGTAAATAAGACCGGCTTACCCCTCGCTTTCTCCAGGTTTAAGGGGTAAACGTGCACCGAGTTCGACCGCTGAAGCCAGAAATGTGACATACAAATCCATGGCAGTCGTCCAAAGTTTGTTTCTGAAAGATCGTGTATCTCGTGTTAATATAATGAGGGGAGAAGTGAAAACAGATATAAATTTTATAAAAAGTATATATCGGTCGCGAGGCAGACCTGAAAACATCAAGAAGTTTTTCGGTTCGATTACGACCAAACGTATCTTCCACATTGAGATTATCGATTTTTAAGTTGACCTCGTATCTCGTCAAATTCTGTTTCTCGAGAACGTTGATGTCGAGTACTTTATATTTCGTCTCGTACGTGTGCTTGTTTAAACCCACAATCTCCAACTGAAGATATATATATATCTTCTTTTTTCTCTCGTTAAATACAATAACAACTAAATCGTGATAAATTTAAATAAGGAGATGATGACGACGATAACAATTCGTGCGCTTACTTGAAAATATTTTTGATTTTTGGGTGCGACTCCATAAAGAAATCCACCGTGATCTCTTTTACTATGAACATAGTGAATCCATGACGGAAGATCGGGAGCGTTGAGCAAGGACGGTTGGTACGTAAACTGATCGTATTTTCCTTCAATAGTGACGATCGATCGTGGAATGAAAAGCCATTGTTAAGACATTAAAACTTGTTGTGGTCAATGGTATATAAACGTGTAACTATTTAACACACGACATATAAAAGGAATATATATATATATATATATATATATAATTTTATTCATTCATTCCTTCATTCATTCTTTCTTTCTTTTTTCTTTCTTTCTTTCTTTCTTTCTTTCTTTCTTTCTTTCTTTCTTTCTTTCTTTCTTTCTTTCTCTGTTCTCCTTCGAAGAAATCAAGCTAGCTCGTCTTTCGCGTAGTTTGTATTAATGTGAACTGTCTCGTCGACCATAAATCGTTTACCCACACGTCATGTAACATAAGATAAAGCAATCATACGTTCCTCGCAATCTTAAATTGTGTAGTCTCGACATTCTTATATTAAAGTCCAAATAACTATCGGGCACGTGGTCGAAGATAAAACAAAATTTTATTTTGAACACACGACCATTCATTATTAATATAAGAATAATAAATATAAAGAAATGTTTCGTGATAACTCATTTGATATTCTAGAAATGAAATTTCACACGAATACGATTAAAATTATCAAGATTCATCGAAAAAAAAAAAAAAATACAAAATACAAAATACAAAATAAAATAAAATAGAAAGGATGAATCATGATAACGATGACGTCGAGTTTGTTTTATTGAAACAATGATCCATAATGAGTCATTAGCAAATGTATACGTCAATTAGCAGAAAATCGAAAGAATCATAATCTATCGTATCTTTCGATGAAACTCATCGATTACGTGCGGATGACTTTAAACGTTTATGAGCAGACAAATTTGGCGGAAGGTGTGTTAGAAAGTGTCTCTTGAAATGCATATAAGAAAGAGAAAGAAAGAAAGAGAGGGGAACGCGTGTCATGTACGAGGTCGAACGCTATTAACGCTCGAGACGCGTCTATAATTGCTATTCGTGGTGCGCGCCGAATGACGTGCGAGACGTACTTTAATTTCAAATTGTGAAGCGGGTTAACGGGTGACAACGGACACCTTCTTCTTTCTTTTCTTCTCTCGTTCTTTTTCTTTTCTCTATCTTTTTTTTTGTTGCTATTGCGCGCGTAAAAAAAATGTTAAGCTTCAAATTTTTATTTATTTGTTTGACTGTTTTCACCGTTGAATTTTTGAACGTCTAATTTTGACAAATTATTTCTTTATTCATTGTCCTCTTCTTTTATTTTATTGTTTTTATTCATTGTCCTTATTTATTACCGTTTCGTCATAAACATGATAAATTGCTGGTTTAATTATCTATTTGTCTGTCTTACCGTCTGGACTCCAATCGAAAGTTTCCGGTCTGATAGGTATGACAAAGACCTCGGTCATTAGAATATTCTCAGCGCAAGCAAATGTCGTCAGAATTGTTAATATGCCCACGTGTCGATGCATTTCGCTAAAAAAAATATCAACAAATGACGTATTTAATTATAGATCGATCGATATCAATTCGAAAAAACGCGCGCATATTTCAGTCGATAAAGTAGTCAGACATAAATAAAAATCTCGATCTTAATAACAACAATATGACAATGATGGTATCATTCTTATATTAAAGAACGAATGACAATGTTTTGTATTGTGTTAAAAGTAGATTCAACGAGAAATTTAAGTGATCAATGATTCGAAAATCATTTATTATTATTTCTATTGAAATTGAATTTGCCGCGGAACATTTTCTCGTTGATCGCGACAGACTATAATGCGTCGTGTGTCCTTCTTCGATATAAATAAAATTTCTTTCAGAGAGAATCTCGATGCGAAATTTTTAGTTAACCTCGATGAAACTCTTTACGGATGTTAAATTCTTGATGCATCTTCCCGAATGAGGTTAATTCTATACATCGAATATGCGATGGCGAAGTTCAGAGAGCTGAATAAATACAAACGTACACGAAATACATGCGCGTATATTCTAAAAAATTACAATCTTTTGAAAATAGTTCTTAAGGAGAAACGAAAAGAAAAGAAACTTATATTCGTAATTGCAAACAATACCGTTTACGATGATTTCTTTTCCCATGGAATTCGTTCGATTAAACGTCTAACCTTTTACTATGTACATCCTCGTAATGATTGTATCATCCATGTACGTATATGCATGAATGATACACATGGAACGAAAAAAAAAGAAGTTTAAAATGAACGGTAAAAGTTGTATGTCAAAAATAGCGGTAGAATTTGCCGCATGATAGATGAGGCCTTTCACCTTTGATAAAATCTCGGTCAATTTGAGGTAAATTTTTTCAAGAATTTGACAGACGAAAAGATACTTACTTACGACTTTCTTTGAACAGAATTTTCACGAAATGCAAATCGATCGTCCCAATGCGAATATCATGTCGCTCGGATTTGAACGATGTGTTTTTGGAGTGCACGGAAAAGCCGAATATCGTAGGACGACTGGTTACAGTTCATTCGTCGTAACTTTGAGGATGGATTATCGATCCAACGTAATAAACTTCGTCATGTTTCGTCATACTTCGTAGTACTTCGTAAATCTATGCAAGGGCACCTTAAAAACGAACGTAACTTCGCCTACATCGTCTCACTTTTATCGAAATTGTCTTCTATTGTCATTAGAAAATTGACGTTATTGATTATACGCGAGAAATTTGGTACTAGCACATTGATTCGCGTGACGTCTTTTTTTAAAAGAAAAAAGAAAGAGCATAAGCGGCGCGTAAAGGCGTATGCGCGTTCGTCTTCGTGCGCAACTGTAAGCGCCACTTTCCTGGCCAGGTCTGTATTATTAAGGCGTTTATCAAAGAGACTATATATTTATTTCTTATATATTTATCTGCTTTCTCCTCGCCTCCCCCTCCCCTTTAATAATCACGTTCATCCATGACGTGTGTAAAATCTGACGCGGATAAATAACGGATTACTTGATCGAAGAATATTTCTTTTCCCTTTTTTTTTTATGAATATTCAGCTCATAATATGTAAGTATATTTTCGATCAAAGAAACTCGCTTCGTGTTCGAAAAACCAAAGAAACAGACAGAATCGCGAATTAATTTCTCTTGTATAAAAGTACAAGGTATGGAACAACTTGTATACTTTGATGAAAATCTCAAGAGATTTTTTAAAATATAAAATGTGTATATTTTTAAATGTACATATTGCAAGATGCAGAACGTGCGCGATACTATCAAAATCTGTCTCATAAGCGTCAAACGATATCGATCGTTCGATTTAATTCGATGATGGTCTTGATCGAAGATCGCACATATCGACGTCTTTTAAATAAATACAAACAAAAGTATTCAAAAGCTCTGATTGGTTCTGATGCATTACATGAAAATGATAATTGATCGATATAATTTATCACAATAGTCGTAGGAGGTTTTATCTTAAATATTTCTTACAAAATGTAATAAAAACCAAAAAGAGTCGTATATATCGTCTCATGAATTCCCTTAAGGCACGATTCGTTCTTTGTTATGACAAAAGAAATAAAATATATTAAGTGAATGGAAACTAGAAATAAAACTGAAATTCATTAACTTTAATAAAGGCGGTACGTTATCGCGAATAACGTCAGACCGTTTTTTGGATTTTACCTGGATCGAAGAAACGCACATTTGGAAATTCCACCGTGAACAGATCTACGTGCGAATGCTCGCGTACACACGTGTTCGAACTATTCGAAGAAATTAATATTCCGTTTGTTATCGTTAATTTATCATCCTACAAACGAATTTAGTATTTAAGAAAAGAAAAAGAAAAGAAATATAGACAATACAATTAAAATGTCATGATCAAAGAAAACCTTATGAAGAACAATGAATTTATATGAATAATGGTTATCAAATTTTTCGAGATATCTCGAAAAAAGAACGAAGTGATATATTATCGATCAACCGAAGATATCGAGCGTTAATTTCGATATGTTAGAAATGTCAATCTTAGAAGCGTTTTAGTTTTATGAGGAGATGAAAGAGAGGAAAAAGAAAAAGAAAACACGAGAGAAAAGCAAAAAAGAGATATCGTTATGCGCACTTAAGAAAACGAAGTATACGGTACTGCCTATTGACGTCCACGGTAGGCGTGGCCTCGGACGGCGGCCCGATAGAGGGATATATTTACGGCACGCACGACTTGTCCTCTCGTGCGCCAACGGGTCTCAGCCGTTATTCGATTAACGATGTGGTGTATTTGCAGCAGCAGTAGCAACAGCATTAACAGCAGTAGTGCGAGTTTTGATGCAAGCGGGACACGGTGGACGACCGCGGCCTCTCCTCGGCGTAGGGGTTGATTTTTCCCTCGGTCGGTACTGATTCCTGTCGTAAATCATCATCGTCATCGTTATCGTCGTCGTCGTCGTCGTCGTCGTCGTCGTCGTCGTCGTCGTCGTCGTCGCCGCCATCGTCATCGTCGTCTTTTCTTCGGCAGTGCAGTGCGCGCGCGTTACAACAACTTAGTGTGACAGGTTGTGTGTGCAACCGAGCGTACGTCTTAAGAAAAAAGAGAGAAAACATAGGGCGAGAGCGAGAGAGAGAGAGAGAAAGAGAGGAGAACGTACACGCGCGGCGCAAACGCACACGTTGCGCATTCACGTCGTTTCAAGGGCCTCCTCGACGTAAGCTCCTCTCCTTCTCAAGAGGATCCGCAACGAGGATATAGTTCACTCGATTTTTTCTTCTCCTCCTCTTCTTCTTTTTCTTTCTATATTCGTCGAACCCTCGAGAATGGCTACCATCGAAGGCGTTTCGATTCTTTTGGTCACAGCAAACGTCGGCAGTATCTTCGAAGAGGTACGTTTTATTTACACTTTTTTCTCTTTTCCTTCGTAACATTTTCCTTGTATTTATTATAAGCTACAATACAATTCTTTCTATTTTGCTTCTCGTTTATTTTCTTTCCTTACGTCTTCATTTCTTATCGTGTTATCCATTTGGCGCGCTTTCGTCACGTATTTTGTTTTGCTTTGATTGCGCTACTACTCGTACGCGCGTTCAAACTTTTATTTTGACTATCGTGAATGGTGATTATTGATCTCTTTGAAAGAAAACAGTCGAACGCGTTGTGCCTTATAGAACGTTTCTTACGTCGTCTCGTTTAGGCTATATGCGGGTATGCGAAATTGAAATATTTTATCATTGCGATTCAATTCGTTCAATATGACGACGTATAGTTTAGCGCGCGAGTATTTTATATATCTGTGCAATGTACACGTGTGTGTGTGTGCATTTTATGTATTATGTATATATATATATGTATATATATATGTATATATATATATATATATATATATATATATATATATATATGTATATATATATATGCCGGTACTGTTTGCAAGTGCGCGACGCGTTGTTCACAACGAATCGAGGTGCTCGATTGTTTGATGTTTGATTTACCGAATGCAAACGCGCGCGTTTTTTTCAATTTATTTCCAGCGTAATATTAATGTAATTATCTTTACGTTTCTTCGAATGGTTATTGTCATTTAATAATGTACTTTTTATTTTTTACTTTGCAGCCTAGTGTCATGTTAAAGATATGGACAGAAGAATTTTTATCGGTGAGCATTACTATCGTCAATATTATCACGCGAATTAAATGGAATTAAAGTCGCATCCTTTTATAATTCCCCTTCCTTTTTTTTTAGACCATATCGCGTCTAGATTCGAAGTTTATAGCGCTGCACTGCCAAGAAGTAGGTGGAAAAAATTATGAACAAAGTATGAGACACGTGGAAGACTTTGTTAGGTAAATGTCTATTAAATTTCTTCAATTCGTTAGCTTTTTGAAATTAAAATTTAATTTTTACAAATAAAAATTTGAATGTGCAATTTTGATAGCATGGTAAAAGAACTGGTTATATGCGTCGCTTTATAAATGATTGAAGCAAGTTCTTGATATGGTCCGTACTGTTTCCTGTATGCTCTAAATAGTAACCTGAATCTCATTAGTGGTTTCTTTAAAGGTTTCTACTAACTTGATTATGCAAAGATAGTTACATTCTAAATAGATTGTTATATCATTTTCTGTAAATAATTATATTATGGTACTTATCAAATGTTCTTTTATAGTTATTTAAATTATATATAATTGATTTTATCATTCTATGATCAATTAATTAATAAACAACCTATGTTTAATATTAGTATTTCATATAGTATGGCTATAATTAAAAAAAAAAAATGATATTACTTTTGTAACTTTACTAATAATCTTCACATGATTTATCTTTTTAATATGATGTAGAAATTATAAACGAGCCTTTGAAGGAGCAAGGTAAATCATATGGCTATCCTTGTTCGCAATATTGAATGTGATTTAACGCATAAGCGGCAGAAAAGGATAAAAATAGAATATCACGCATGACTTTACGGTTGGTTGAGCCACTTCAAAAGATTAGTTTATTGAATGATATCCACGTGAAAGCACAATATAAAAAGATGAAAAAAGAAGTCATAAGAGATCTTTAAAATTCTATAAAATTTACAGAATGTATAATTTTTCTCTTTAGGCTTTTGTATTTATCAATGATTAAAATTTCTTTTTCTCTTTAGATTACTAATGTCTTCTGAAGAACTAAGGCTGTTTGACAAAACAAGAGTATTTCTAGATGAAGATTATTCGTCGGCTGAACACTTTACAGTAAGTTGATATATAATAATTAAAAATTTACTTTTTTTATCCTAAAGCATCAAAATTATATAACAAATTTTTTCTTATAGGCACTGGGAAATTTTTATTTTATTCATGAGTCTTTAAAAGATGTTTTATTATGGGATTTCAAAGGTAGATATTCTATCAATTGTCACTTTGGAAAATAATCTAATTGTAATAATACATGTTCATTTTTGTTTGTTAATTTTAGAATGCTCTTTTGCACCAGTATGTGGCAAGGAAATTCATTCTGGTAATATAGAGGCAGTTACAACCAAAGAAAAAGCAAAGTTCCCTCAAGACTTTTTTCCAGAATGTAAGTGGTCCAGAAAAGGATATTTGCGAACACGATGGAGCATTAGTGGAACGGTTTTTGATCTCATAAATATACACTTGTTCCATGATGCAAGTAATTTTATTGCAATGGAAACTGTAAGTTAGACAATTCAGTTATGCGAGAATGAAAATCCTTTTCACATTACTTTTTATTTCACAATGTTTCTTTGTAATTCCAGTTTCCATCCGTTTATAGTAAAACGCGCAGAAGAGCGCTTGAACATACGTTAGATAGATTTCACAGTGACAAATATCCAAAAGCACCATACTTTTTATTTGGTGATTTTAATTTTAGAACTGATACTGCTGGTGTAATTAAGGTATAGAATTATTATCTCTACTGCATATTAATGAATATAAATTTTCAGTAATCATTTTCGTTATTGCTATTAACAGAAACTCACTGAAGATACTCAAGAAAGAAAATTATCGAATAAAGGGAATATTTCTAAATTACAATTCCACAACAAGGAGGATAATCTTGTATTATCATTAGGGAAAAAAGAATTCTCATATTATGAGCATCAAAATGTTTTTGTTAATAATAGTGGACAATGGGTAAGTCATGCATTATTTTTTATTTGTTTAATCTATTGTTACTTATCAAAATGCATTAATAATTAGGAACTCCATAATGAAATAACCGATGTTTATGCAGCTACGAGAATATGACAAGGAATTGGAAGACTTTGAGGGAAGATTGTTTGAATTTCCGATTAATTTTATTCCAAGTTATCCTTTTCAAGAAGATGTAAATGAAGCCACAAGTTACATGCAAACAAGAGTGCCAGCTTGGTGTGACAGAGTATTACTGAGCCCCACTGCAAAGATGCTAGTCCAAAATGTATGCAATATAAACTTTTACTTGATCGAAATTTAACTCACTTTAACTCTTTGCGGTCGAAGGTTATTCCTGGCAAGGCATTTTTTCTATTTATATTCTTATACATAATGTATATAAAATATAAACAAAAACTGAATTTCACACTTTTAAAGAAACAACACCTACGCGTTATTCATTCTAACGAGTATTACGACCGTAAAAAAGTTAATAAAAATATATTGGCTAATTTTATACATTGTATGGTATATATTTCTCTTTTTTTTCTCTCTTTTTTTTTTTTACAGATATCCTCTTCTAATGCAGTAGAATACGGTATAATAGGAAGAACAACTTGCATGGGTGATCATAAGGTAAGATAAGTTATATTATATATATATATATATATATATATTTCATGAAAACAAATCTTACTTGCTATATTTATTATACTCGGTACATATATATTTACACACTTCCTAAATCTTATTCTGATGATCCACTGTTTTAATTATTATGGTGCAGCCTGTTTTTCTGGAGTTTCGAATGAATCTCTAAGCATTAAGGTACTATATGAACTGTCTGTCTATTTTTCTCTTTGGCTTCCCATGTACTTGTTATTTTTGTTAGATCTTTGTTGCTTTGATTGATTATATATTTATTGGGACCCTTTGAATGTAGTACCATAACTCAAATCTTACATTCTTCATGAATTATGACTTACTAGCTTTACTATCGTTATCAAAAAAAGAAATCTATAATATTATATATATATAAAAAGGAAATTACTTTTACATACTATTTATATTATAAGTTTTTGATAACGTTGGTAGATAGATGTGAGTCAAGCATTTTAATTAATTTTCCTCTATAATTGTACCTTATGTAAAATCTAAGAAAAAGAGCCGACGAGTGTTACCCACAGATCACAGGATACAGCATCACGACATCGAATCATGTTGACATTAGTTAACCTTTACGTAGAACTCCAATATATTAACAATATCTCTTGAATTTTTTTAAAAGTAATACTATGATATATAAGGTTCGTGTTTTTTTTTCATTTTTACAGCCAGTCTACTTGAGGGTTAATCTCGCGCCAGAAGCAGGTATGATTAATTGCTGCAGCTTGCCATGTGCACCAGAGTTTTGCTTTCGAGTTCCTGACAATTACTTGGATTTGTTACCAATGTTGCCTGATAGCACTAGTTACATTAGTGCACGAACGCTCTCTGCTGATCGTTCATCCAACCTTTTGCACGCAGCACCTATTAAGCATGATCCCTATACTCCAGATAGTATGGACAGTCCAAGTCCAAATGCTATTTTAGTGTCAGGTGAAGTTCCTGATATAGATATCGATCATATAATTGACGCTAGTGACAGTGTTTTAACGCTTCAATCGGCTCACTCGTCAAATATAACAAGACGTATCGATAGAGCTGTATCTCCGGCTTTATTGAAATCCAAATTAGAATTAATTGCACGTGATAAAAAGCGTGAAGCAGATATGGAACAACAGTCTATTATGAAAAAGAGTTCCAGTCAATGTCGCTTACACTCATGGCCTGAAACTCAGGAACAGTATTCAGACATAGAAAAAAGGAGATGCAATAGCGACATTTTATGGCAAAGATCGCATATATTAACTGAAGCTTGGATCGAAGGAAAAGGCCAACAGGGATATCATAATTTTGATGACTCTATGAATTTATTAACTTCTAATTCAAATCCTCCCGGTGGTGAATTGATTATACCACGTATAGCAATAATAAATGCAAGTAACATTGAATCCAATGAAAGTTCAGTTTACTTGCATGATAATAAATGCAATAATTATTTAGAGAATAAATCCAATATATACTCAAGTAGTCAAACTAATTTAACATATGAAGAGCCACTAAATGCAGAAAAAAGAGCTCAGGAAACTGGACTGCATCTATTGTCAGCTGCAAACGAGGAACCATTAAAGCAAAATGTACAGAAATATTTAAATGAAAAGTCAATGGAAGATATATCATCAGTAGGTAGCAAAATAAACGAATTAATGAAGGGAACTTCTGATGAAAATATACATAACGTACAAGATATAGGATCAAATGTAGATGACGAAAATCATTACAGTGAAATGCATAGAAGCTATGAAGCAGATAATATGTTAACTGATAATAATGTGAATCTATGTGTTTCAAGAGAAAATTTGGAAAGTGAGGAAATTCATTCCAAAGAATTTTGTATCAAAATTGATAGTACAAGTATAGAGGAGTGTAGGAAACAAGATAGAGTAGTTAATATACAGTCACAAATTTCGGGTCAAGACAAGTGTGATAGTGATATAAAAACAGCATCTTCGAGTGTATGTAGGATAATAGGAAACGATGTAGAGATATTTAGGTGTGAGAGTAAGCAAGAGATGGCTTCCAAAAATACTACTAGAAGTAATTCAATAAAAAGTCAAGATATTAGCGATAATACAGGGAATGTTAGATTGAAATTGAAAGCATATAAAGTAACGCAAAAATATAAAAATAATATTGTACAAAAGCAGAGTAGATGTCAAAGATGTTGTTGCGTTGTTTCGTGAGAATCATCATCGTTCATTATTGTTCTCTTAAAAGATCCTACTTTTTTTATTCCATATGTTTTTCATTATAATTGTTATCACTTGCATAGAGTATTTATTTAACATAAATCGTTCTATTTCATCTTTATATTTCCAGTTCAAATTATGACTGATTGTGACTGGTATATAAATCAAAGATACATTATTTAAATATTTCTTATAAAGAAATAGTATTACTTTTTCTTATGTGCCTTGAGAAGTTATGATGTAGTAAATAGGAGAAAAGAAGAACTAGAGAAGTGTAGAATGATAGTGGAAGAGAATAATTTTAATATATTTTATGTGAAAGTAAGAATAATAACACTCGAACATTATATCTCATTTAAAATTAGATATTGTCCGATTTACTTCTTGCTTATATTTGTAAAAATATAAATATTTTCTTTAGTTGCATGTCGTGACGATTTTAATAGATGCATCCGAAGCTTTATCATACTGCCTTGATAATTATTTTCTAACAAATGCTATTGAAATACAAATTTACTTTACACTCTAAGATTCGCAATGAATATCTCAATATATTCAAGTTATATGAATTTAATTGTTGTACTTGCCTTACTCATAATGCATGTTTGAAATAAACCAGAAGTGGTTTTAGAACTTTATTATTTCTAGAAAATTTGTTTTTATATCTAAGATATCAGTATTTTTTATGCGAAATGACGACGATTTTATTTTTTAATAGTTTCCGATTCGATAGTCAACAAAAATTATGTCAATTGTACCATTACATAATATCTTTTTAGGGTTTAATTTCAATTTCCTATTGAAATCCTGCTTTTTTTTAACGCTTCAGAATGTAGAACTTCTTAAAATAAGCATGTCTCGATCTTTCTTGCATGTAAAGTGATATCTAGGAGACTTATTTATATCTATAAAGCAATCATATATAGATGTGTATGTATACACGTATATACTACATCTGATACATGTGAACTTAATAGCCAAAGCTCTAGATTTGTTATAATTCTAAAATATATATTAATTTATCTAATAAATATTGTGAAAATATGACAGTATAATATTATTATTTTATAGTGTTTTTTTATTTATACTTTTTTAAATTATCTAGGTCTAAATAATCTATGCATTATTATTCAATTACAATGTTTAATATGACATTATTTCAATACATATAAACATTTTTGTATCACATTCCTTCATAGTAATAAACTGCTAATGTACGATATAGAATAAGTAGTCAAAATTGAAATTGATGAATTTTAAATGTGTATACGAATAGGATAATTAATTCTTTAGAAAGATCTTCAAAACAATTAGATTAACAATTAATATCCAATAATTTTTCCTACAAAGATAACTTGTTTTCTAAACTGTTTTATAAATTATCACAATTTTTAATTGTCCGTAATGAGTGTACGTTTGCTGTTATTAATCTGAATAATATTGTAATTATATAATAAGTTGGATGCTTGAGAAAGAAGTTTTATCTTAAATTCATATATTAAACATAATAATATTTGAAACAAGTTTATTCTCTACAAAACTCACTAAAAATCATTTACAAAAATTGTATACACAAAAGTGGAGGTTAATCAAATTTCAGTTCTTGTAAATATAAATTTCTTTTTATATATATTAACGAATTATGTTTATTTACGACCTCTTAATGCAATTTTATGTATGAAATTGATCGTTAAAAGGTGAAAGTCGAATTTCCAAATCAAATTTCGATTTCGTGTGCTTGCAAGTTTAATATTTTCTTATATTTAAATTGCAGATATATACTATAATAATCTTAATAGAAAAAATAATATATATATATATATATATGCATATTTGTCATGAATTTTACGAGTTATTTTGTGTATCACTAATTTCGCTGAATAATATATTTTCGCCTAATTCTAATTTTGTATACGTACGTACATGTAAGCCCACGTGTTACGAGTGTCTGCACGTCACACTGCACTCTTTCTATGTGTTTTGTTATTGATTTGAACTACGCAGTACAACAGATCGAACTATCCATAAAATCATTTTAAAATCTAAATTAATACTTGGGGAAAAAAAAACATTAATTGTACATACAATAATAAATATTAAGATGGAAAATGTTTCGATCTGCACTACTGCGTTAAATAAAACTTGAAAAGATTAGTCAAATTATCGTTCCTGGTCATGTAGACAGAGCGATGGCGTTCCATGAAACAGACAAAAGCATGAATACCGAATTGAAGAATGTCAAGATATTAAACAATAATAACGAGAAAGGTGTAACGACATTAACGAGATATGTACACGTGAAGCACGCAGATTCAACGGTGAAGATTTTTAAGGAAACAACGGTATGATGATGTCAGTCCGATTATCACAAGTTAAAAGATTTTACCAAGGAAGACTCATCCAAACTAATTGGCATATTAACGTCTACATAGGGTTCTCTAATTTGATAGCTATTGCAAAAAGTGCAAATAGTATGTAGTAATGGTTTGCTTGAATGAATCCACGTGATCGGAAATCATATGATCGAAAATCACGTGATCGTAAACACGTAATTGTAAATCACGTGATCCAAAGTTGTATACGACGAGGCTTCGCGATTGAAGAAAACAAAGGAGAGAAAAAGAATGAATGAAAGGGAAAAAGAGAGCTACTTTCGTAATAGATAATAGGCTTCCATTAATCCAGTAAGCTAAAAGATTTTGGATAAAAATAAGTAAGTACATACATATATAAAAGGAAGATCATATTAAACGACGACAAGTTGTTGTCTCTTTGTGTGTGATGAATCAACACGAAAGGTGCTTTGATATATCCTTAAATTAAAACCATATTGATGTTCCTACGCAAGGTTATATCTAGAAAATCAACATTACTTAAGATTATATAGGAAGGATTTTCGTGTCGCATGAGATTTATCGTTGGACTCGATGTAGTCGCCTTTATCAAACGAATTTCGATCAAATACCGTAATCATATTGACAAAAAGAAAATTGGTAAACAATTTTGATTTCTAAGTTTTCAAATGATGAAACAGTATTTGATATAAATTCGTTTTTAAATTAATAATTGTTGCCGAGCATGTAAATGAAATATTTCTCAATCGACTTTTCTCAAACGATTTTGCCAATTTGCCTTCTCGTCCTTGATGACATCGTCCATTCACGTAGGAACGATTATGAGCATTGTTTTTAATGTGTATATGTACATACTACGTATGTGTACGTTGTTGACAAAACAAACGTAAAATATATTGATCAAGTTGCTCTGAAACTTTCCTACGTTACAACTGCCCTAATTATATCATTTTTTATCTTCTTAAACATCGTTTGAGAAATGCAGATTAAAAAAAAAAACAGATATGATATTTATGGGCCAACGAAGAATTCACTAAATACTTTGAAAGGTTCAATTCGTCAGAAAGCTAAGTAAATAGATGATTAAACGACCCACCGAAAATAATGCGTTCACGCAGGTACATTCCACTATTATAGTTTAATCGATAAAGTGGTTTGGAGCAAGTGAAAATCGAATATTTGCAAATAGGAAAAGAAGGAGATAGATAATTATATGAATATCTTAACATTCGTATGATCTATCGAGAAATTCATAGCTTGATTTTGCAAGAGAAATCACTTTCTTATGTTGTTAATACGAAATGACCGAGATTAGGTGTATTATGGCATATCGATCGTAGAAAAATGTGTCTGCCTGTTATATCGAGTATTATATAAATGTTCATGCTATAATATATTCTTGTTATTATATAGATCACCATAACATATTTCTAAAATAGGGTGAACAAAAACAACCACAGTCGATGTCCGATGCTATACGCTTATAATGTTATTTATTATACGAGCTGTGTATAGAGAAGTTAGGAATGATACATTTCATATATTTTGCGTTAGCAGCATACGCGATAGCATGTAAAAATGGTATTTTTGTGCTAATTAATCGTTTCATTCTCACTACGTATATGTGTGCGTGTGCGTGTGCGTCTGCGTGTCATGCGTGTGTTTTGATCGAAGAATGACGTTAAAGTTAAAATCATTTTTGAATGTACCTGCTGCGACTGTTCGTCGCGTACTGCTTCTTATATTTGAGAAACGTATATTTATCAAATGTTTTGATCTTCTATGTAATCCGTCTAAAGTACTTACTTAAAGTGCAAGCCTCTAATCAAATCGCGTATGTATTTCGTTTTCAAAACGTGTTGATAAATGTAATTTATAAATATAAGTTGATAATTAATTAATTAATTAATCCTTTTTTTTTTTTTTTTAATTTGAATTTTTTGAATTAGCCTTTATTACATTTATATATACGTTCGAGACTGCGCCAAGCTAAAATTATTCGCTAGGTTTTCCTACGAGCTTTCCAACGCGAACCTTTTACACGATTATATTTTGAAGATAATGATCCTTTACGAAAAAGTACGCATGAAAAAGAGAAAAGAAAAGAAAAAAAAGAAAAGAAGAGAAAGAAAAAGATTTAAAAAAAAAGATCATTCCTTCCGGTTATGCCAATAGAATTGTGTATATTGTGTATCGTGTTAATTGTTTGTAGACGAGTAAGTAATATAATGCTGGAGTGATTCCACTGGTCGTCCAATCCGTATAATAAGATTTTTCTAAAAAGAAGTTTGGATCCCGCCAAAAAAATATTTTACGCGAGAATGAATTTCTTCGAAAGAAACTTATCCGAAGAGACTTTCTGTGATTTTGATGTTTACGTTGTACAAAATCGATTCCGATCAATTCTTTATTAAAAAATATCGTCTTTGTACAGTCGATTCGCCAATTTCAAAATGTATCTTTTTGAAATATCTATTTAGATTTATATTTCTTGGGTTAACAAATCGATATGTTGTACTTTTATAAATCTTTAATATGGACGTACTTATATTTTGTACTTGCAGTACCTTGTGAGATTATTATATTTAATAACGCAATTACAAATGATTACAAAAACGTACATATATAGAAATGGATAAGATTATGATATAATCTATAAAAAATTGTTTTTCGTTATAATTGTTGAATTCTAATCGTTGGTAATTTTGTATTTCTTTTTTATTAATAATAACATGGTTAAAATTATGTTAGTGAAATGTAATTAATTTATATAAAAACAAATGGAGATTAATTGCAAGTCTTGCAATTAGAAAAGTGACAACAGATTATATTAAATAGCTAAGCATACGGTATGTCTAATTGTTATAATCGATCGATATATTTTCATAGAGATCGACGGTTAAAACGAGAAACAATTAAATTAATATGTACAAATAGCTCCGATTAATATTTAATTATTTATTGTTATTTGGTCTATAAATTCTTTTATTATACGTATCTTGAAAATATAATAAAAATGAACAATATAGAAAAAAAATATTATTCATAAGGCGTTATGTATTATATTAAACAATTCCAAAATAATTAATATGATTTATAAAATGTAATTATATTGTTAGTCGGAAACTGTATGTATATCATGTCAATGTTATAATAATATGCGTCATACGAAAGATGTGTAGACTGCAGAAACCTGTTACCGATTGGCTTATAGCCAAGTACAAACTTGTAATTATTTGTTTTATGTATTAAAATGAATAAAGTTACCGTTCTGTAATATATATTTATACGTATATACATATTAAAATTATTTAGTTTTATTATTATTTTTGAAGATATTACATTTTTGTGTAGTGGTATTCCTGGTTGTTTGTGTATGTGCTGCAGGGTTATATTCACCTGGTTAAAGCTGGTTAAGATATATTAATTTTATAAGTGTAGAATTTCAAGTTGAAATAATTCAGAATGAGTAAAGCACATCCTCCAGAACTTAAAAAGTCAGTATATTTATATTTATATAACCTAAATAATATTTCAAACTATATTTTAGTTCGATTATATGAAATTGTTAGATAGTACTAATTTTAGGTTATCTATTTGATGCGTACAAAATTATTATCTTTTTGTTTTATTATTTGTAGATATATGGACAAACGTCTTTCACGTGAGTATAAACAAATAACATAATACTAATTATACTTTGTATTCTTTTAGGTTAAAAGTTTTCTTGTAAATTTTTGTAGTTTCGATAAAGCATAATAGCATTTTTGTTTACAGTAAAATTAAATGGTGGAAGGCATGTAATTGGTATTTTACGTGGTTTTGATCCATTTATGAATATGGTAATCGACGAGAGCGTAGAAGAATGTAAAGGTGGTACGAAAAATAATATTGGTATGGTAGTAAGTAACTTATCAACGTTAAAATCAATTATTTCCTCATTTGATAAACAATAATATCAATATTTCCTATTTCAGGTGATTCGAGGAAATAGCGTTATTATGTTGGAGGCATTGGACAGAATATGAGTTATATATATAAATGTACATTTAGATGATACAAAGTTCCAAATAAGATTAACTATGGTTTATTAAATACACGTCTATACAACATACACATATGTTTTTTATTGCACAAATTATTTGTATATGCTTATATACATCTTCATCTTAAATTAAACTTTAACATTTCATTTTCGTTCATCTATTAACAGACAAGAATTTGTTTAGCTATGTTTTATTGAAATAAAAGAAGGAAACAAAGATTAGTATGAATAAAGAATAAGTGTATCTCAATAGAAAGTTATATTTTATAATTTTGTAAAGTGTGATATTTTTTAAAACATTCTCCCACGTGAAGAGATGGACGATCGGTACAAGTTTCGCAGTAATAATTCGTTTCTCGTCTCCCTCCTTTCACTTTCCTATTTGAGCAGACTTTACAATCTTTATGTTTATGCAAAGGATTCAACTGAATAACATGTAACTCATTATTTAGTCGTTGGTTATCACTTGAAGATACACGCGAAATATTTGTTGAAATAGGATAAAAATCTTTTGTTAGCCCTCTTACAAGAACTTTAACAAAATTTAAATATGTCATAGGATTGCTCTCTCTTTCTCTATGATTATAAAGAATATACGAATTTATTACAGACATTTCTAAACCCCAGAAAAATAATCTACGCCACCATTTTAAGGTTTTTTTCATAAAACAATAAACCGAAGCACAATCATTGGCCAAATTAATCCCACTCATATTTTTGTTATAATCCTGTATAACGTGTGGTATTTTATTTTTGGTTTCTACATTTACAGTGTGCCAAGTACTTATCATACTAACGATTTTTTTATCTTTCAATTGAAACAATAATATATTTTCGTTTCTACAAGCAGCAATATCGCCTTTTTTCAACTTTCCTTCTTTAAAAAAATTCGGAACATATTTTCCATTCGTCATTATTTTACCAGTAAAATGACAAGATTGAGATAATAATTCTTTCGCAAGTATTACACTAGAATAAAATCTACCTGTATATATGTGATAGCCGCTTGCTTCTGGAATTGAATTTTGAAGATTTTTATATAGATATAAAACTGCTCTATTGGTAATAGGAAGTTCTGGATATGGCAAATTTTGAGTCGTTATACTTCCATAATATGGAAGAAAAGAATACAAATAACCGCTTTCTGAATCCGTTAAAACATACAGACGAATACCCCATTTCGTTGGTTTTGGAGGATTATAAACGGTAGAACCTAATCTTCCTTTGTATTTCATCACAGATTCAACTATAGAAATACATTTATTAGGAATAAAATGTTCTCGGAATTTCAAATCAAGATATTCAAGATATTTGCTCACTTTTTGTAATCTAGTTTCTAATATCGCATTTGGTTCTTGTACTTCGTTTAAATGTAACATCCAAAATATTTGCATAAATCGACCTTTATCGATGATTTTAGAAAAAAATGGTACTTGAAATTCTTCCTCTTTGGACCAATAATCTTGTATATTAGACAAACGAACAATTCCCATATTCAATATAAGTCCTAAAAAAGCTTTCATTTCGGATACAGTTAAATCCTTCCAGGTATTCCATATTGACCTTTCGGACAATACTCTCTTTGCAATTTTCGAACGGGCATAGTTGTTCGTTTTAACAACAATATTTTCAATCAATTCATTGGTGAAATATAGTTGAAAGTAGTCTAACGGACCAATACAATTATCACAGTTTTGTGGGCCGATTCTTTCTTGTCCGATAGAAAATGGAATCGTCGTATTTTCCTCATCTTTCGAAGTTAGTTCGAACCAAATATCAGAGAGTCCATCGTAGTATACTTTACTACATTCCTCTTCGCCGTCACTCGAATCAGAAATAAATCTTTTAGACTTTCTTTGCGTTCTACCAGCAATGTTTTCATCCTCTGTGTCACTCGAATATATATCGTTAATTGTTCTTTTATTACGTTGAGAAGTAAGGAAATTATAAGTATCCATGTGTTCGTCGTCACTGCTGTCGGTATCACACATCATTTAAACGATGGAATTTTTTTTTCTCTTTATATAAAAGTCGAGAACAGTTAACAGAAGCAGTGCGCTCGATGCCGCTGTAGAATAAGGAAGACTCACATAAAATACGATGCATAAGGTCGACCGTGAGTAAAAGGAAAACTATGTCGAGTGGTACTCGACATAAAGTTACCATAGCGACTATTCATGTCGAGTCACACTCGACATAGGGTTACCATAGTAACTGATCTTGTCGAGTCACACTCGATTTCGAGCGTTAAAGCCCGTATAATGTGTTATAATGCATTATAATGGTTTACGCCATCAATAAAAACAGGCGTAATTCCAAAATGTTAAAAAAATCGTCTTAAAAAATGGTATTTTTCCAAAATAATTTATCCACAAATAAAAAAGGATCCTAAAATAAATTTTCGTCTTTAAAGTGAGACATTGTCCATCAAAATTATCAGGAATTACGCCTGTTCCCGTTGTTAGCATAAATGCTTTTCGACATATTTTGCGAAGAAAAAGTTTCTTTACTGTAGAGGCCCGCGAAATTTGCCGCAAAAGAGAACAATCTCGCTCCCACTATTGATTAAAATATGGCATGGAATGGCGTATGTAGTCAATGAAGTAGTAAGTACCTACATGTGCATAAACGCGCGAAGTCGTGCCACCTCTTAATATGTCATGTTATTCTATTAGAAATTTCAAATTATGGACAAATGGGAATTATTTGTTTCGATGATACCACTGGCGCCATCTAGGGTGGGAAGCTGGTACTAAATAATAAATTAATATTTTTTTTAATACCCCTGGCGCCATCTAGCGTCGCAAGCCTGAATTATATTTTCCCGCTTCTTATCCAACGACCTCCACTGCTTCATATGTTCCTGTTACAAAACGCGCATTTTTGCGACAATATCACGACCGATTATAGACATCCTTAAGTATACATACATATATACATATATATATATTGGCTATGTAATAAGTAGTAAAATACATTATATGCGACAATTATACAAGTATTTTTTGTTTCAGGATATAAACTGTCTAAATAAATATTAATATAAACTGACTAAATATTATATATAATATAATAGAGACGTATGTGATAAATAGTTAGATGCTAGAAAAGTTGTATCGACTCTCAAGAATCATATAAGTTTACAAAAATTAATAAAGAAGTCTTAATAATTGAGAACATAATTATCAAAGTTTGACCTATATATCAACGTCTTCTATATATCTATATATATATACATATATATATATATACACACCCACATGCAACCCATGCACCTATTCACTGCGCAATTACATATCATATTGCCTCAAAAATTTCAGATTCTTAATGATATATTATCCAAGCATCTGTGAAAAGGCCATCTCGAAGGTGTATAAATTTAACTGCATATGAAATGATATTACACTTGATCATCGATGCTTCAAAATTATATAAATTATAAATCTTGTCCTCATAAATAATATTCTTATATCGCATGTCTTATAACAGATATAATGGTAAGGCGATGCAAAGATTTTGTTATAATTGAATTCAATGATGGAAGGTCAATACTACTTACAAAATCTTTAATAATCATAAACAGCTTTCTAGCAAAGATTAAAAATATTATTTCATTTTATAGATTCTTCTAAATATTTTCAATATCTAAATGTTAGGAATTCATTTTTGAGAAATTAAATAAATAATACTCTCCCAAAAAGTACCTTCGATGCTAACAAGAAGATTTCAAAGTGATAAATTACAAAATCTTAGAATTTTGTAGAACGCATTAAAAGATGATTGAGTCTATTCTTTAGATCATCGACAATGGATCCTTATACTTGATGCAGTGACTAGAAATGTATTAAAGAAGATGTCAAATTCTTTCTACGCCAACAAATTATATTAACTTTGTGATAGAATACTTGGACGACATTTCAAGAGGAAACGGCAGAGAGCATATCACATTAATTACCTGAAACATAAAATATTGTTATTACTTGAGACAATAGATACTATTTAAAAATTAACTAAAATTGTTAAATGTAGTATGTGTCGATAATTGAATCTCCACAATTCATCCTTAGTGAACAACTATTACTAATTACAGATGCTTGCAATGAAACCTTTCAATTACTATTGCCATTTCAGATACAATTTTAATTTAGTCTAACGCCGATTCTTTCAAACATGATAAATTATTAGAATTGGCCAGCTTTCCTTGATAACAAAATCTATCCATCGTCAGCTCAATGAACCTGTGACACAAGAATGTTATTTAAAACGACAAGATTTATAGTTTCTAAACTTTTGAAACGTCGTTAATAAAGTGTAATATCTTTTCATATGCACTTAAATTTTCATACTTTCAAGGTGGCTTTTCTAGAGATGCTTGGACTATGTAACGTTGCAAAAAAAAGTTTCTGTCAATCTGTTACATGAAATGGCAAATAAATTGCATGTCCTTTAGGGCAAACCTTATATGCAAATACATGCAAGTAACGTGTAAAACGATGCAAAACTTCTTACCAAATATGTCTTGTACTTGATGGGCAACGTCACCGTATATGACAGTAAGGACATTTTCTAACTGTTACATAAATGTAATTGCACAGAAAACATGCGACATAAAAATATTATTTAGAAGGACAACATGTAAAGTTTCTAAAATTTTGAAGTATCGACAGTAAAGTGTAATTCCATTTCATATCCAATTAAATTCCTTCGACTTGAAGACTCTACAGATGTTTAGACATTATCATAGGGAAACTACAACACAGGGGAATTAGAAAATAATAACAATAGATAAAATGTCACGAAAACTAATTATAAAATATTTATATGATTTTTTTTACTATGACATGGTTATATTCGATATCTGATAAATAGACGATAACAAAAAGTGAAATAGGCAATATATAAAACATTTCATGGTTAAAATTATTCCATATCGTATCTAAAATGATATAAAATAATCGAAGAGTGTATAATAATTAATTATCATGGCATTAATAATCACATTTTTAATCGCGAATGTAAAAAAAATCTCACAATACTAGTTCAAATTTAGCGCTGAGGATTTTTCCCATATAGCGTGACAGCCAATAGCATTCGAGTTTAGAGATCGACCTCCACTATCATCCTGTGTTCCCATTAAGAATCTAAAATTTTTGTGGCAATACGATGTCCAGCATTACCCCTTACGCGCGTATGTGTGCGTGCGTACGTGCGCGTGTGTGTGTGTATACGTATATACATGTATATATATATATACAAAAGACGTTGAAATATAGGTTAAACTTTGATAATTATTTTCTCTATTATTAAAAGTTGTTTATTAACTTTTATGGGCTTATATGATTCCTTAGAGTCCATAGAATATTTCTAGCGTCTAAATATTTATAATTTAGTCCTGGAAATTAAAAAATTATACCTTAATCAGTGACATATATCTAGGTTAATAAGTCCCGGCGATTATTTATGAAATATTTAATTATTAGGCACGTTTTGTAAACTTTTATGATAGCATATTATTCCGACGAGTCTGCAGAACATTAGAAATATTTAAATGTGACAAATTTTATTATTATTCTTACTTTATTAATGCTGATAATGTCCTATGTACTGATTGGTACTGATTCAAATATGGCGCTGCGATTTCCGCCATCTAGCGTAGCAGCCAATAACATTCGAGTTGAGAGATCGACCTCCTCCAACATTCTGCTATGCTATTAGAAATTTGAGATTTTTGGCGAGAAATTGACGGCTAATTTTAAGTAGTATATATATATATATATATATACAAAAGACGTTGAAATATAGGTTAAACTTTGATAATTATTTTCTCTATTATTAAGAGTTCTTTATTAACTTTTATGGGCTTATATGATTCCTTAGAGTCCATAGAATATTTCTAGGGTCTAAATATTTATAATTTAGTCTTGGAAATTAAATAAATTATTCCTTAATCAGTGACATATATCTAGGTTAATAAGTCACGGCGATTATTTATGAAATAGTTAATTATTAGACAAGTTTTATGAACTTTTATGATATCATATTATTCGGACGAGTTTATAGAACATTAAATATATTTAAATGTGACAATTTGTTTTATTATTCTTATTTTATTAATGCTGATAATGTCCTTTGTACTGATTGGAACTTATTCAAATATGGCGCTGCGATTTCCGCCATCTAGCGTAGCAGCCAATAACATTCGAGTTGAGAGATCGACCTCCTCTATCATTCTGCTATGCTATTAGAAATTTGAGATTTTTGGCGAGAAATTGACGGCTAATTTTAAGTAGTATATATATATATATACAAAAGACGTTGAAATATAGGTTAAACTTTGATAATTATTTTCTCTATTATTAAGAGTTCTTTATTAACTTTTATGGGCTTATATGATTCCTTAGAGTCCATAGAATATTTCTAGCGTCTAAATATTTATAATTTAGTCTTGGAAATTAAATAAATTATACCTTAATCAGTGACATATATCTAGGTTAATACGTCCCGGCGATTATTTATGGAAAATCCAGACGTGAGAACTTAAAAATTAATACTTACGGTAATTTAATAATTATTTAAACAATCACTATTGTATACGGGTGTAATATAATAATATTTAAACAACGGTACAATAGTTTAAACATTAAAAATACGGGATCGCGCAAGAAACTTAAAATAAATTCGGTTAAATGTATTAATACTTTAAAATTTTATCAGTGGGGGTAATGGCCTTGCGTGATATAAACATAAACGGTTTTTCACTAACTTTGACAATAACCGAGTCAGTTTAACTTTGAACTTCGACGAGTAAGCATCGAGAATCTCCAAGTCCATACGTGAGAACTTAAAAATTAATACTTTCGGTAATTTAATAATTATTTAAACAATCACTATTGTATACGGGTACAATATAATAATATTTAAACAACGGTACAATAGTTTAAACATTAAAAATACGGGATCGCGCAAGAAACTTAAAATAAATTCGGTTAAATGTATTAATACTTTAAAATTTTATCAGTGGGGGTAATGGCCTTGCGTGATATAAACATAAACGGTTTTTCACTAACTTTAACAATAATCGAGTCAGTTTAACTTTGCACTTCGACGAGTAAGCATCGAGAATCTCCAAGTCCAGACGTGAGAACGTAAAAATTAATACTTTCGGTAATTTAATAATTATTTAAACAATCACTATTGTATACGGGTACAATATAATAATATTTAAACAACGGTACAATAGTTTAAACATTAAAAATACGGGATCGCGCAAGAAACTTAAAATAAATTCGGTTAAACGTATTAATACTTTAAAATTTTATCAGTGGGGGTAATGGCCTTGCGTGATATAAACATAAACGGTTTTTCACTAACTTTGACAATAACCGAGTCAGTTTAACTTTGCACTTCGACGAGTAAGCATCGAGAATCTCCAAGTCCATACGTGAGAACTTAAAAATTAATACTTTCGGTAATTTAATAATTATTTAAACAATCACTATTGTATACGGGTACAATATAATAATATTTAAACAACGGTACAATAGTTTAAACATTAAAAATACGGGATCGCGCAAGAAACTTAAAATAAATTCGGTTTAATGTATTAATACTTTAAAATTTTATCAGTGGGGTAATGGCCTTGCGTGATATAAACATAAACGGTTTTTCACTAACTTTGACAATAACCGAGTCAGTTTAACTTTGCACTTCGACGAGTAAGCATCGAGAATCTCCAAGTCCAGACGTGAGAACGTAAAAATTAATACTTTCGGTAATTTAATAATTATTTAAACAATCACTATTGTATACGGGTGTAATATAATAATATTTAAACAACGGTACGATAGCTTAAACATTAAAAATACGGGATCGCACAAGAAACTTAAAATAAATTCGTTTAAATGTATTAATACTTTAAAATTTTATCGGTGGGGGTAATGGCCTTGCGTGATATAAACATAAACAGTTTTTCACTAACTTTGACAATAATCGAGTCAGTTTAACTTTGAACTTCGACGAGTAAGCATCGAGACTCTCCAAGTCCAGACGTGAGAACTTAAAAATTAATACTTTCGGTAATTTAATAATTATTTAAACAATCACTATTGTATACGGGTGTAATATAATAATATTTAAACAACGGTACAATAGTTTAAACATTAAAAATACGGGATCGCGCAAGAAACTTAAAATAAATTCGTATAAATGTATTAATACTTTAAAATTTTATCGGTGGGGGTAATGGCCTTGCGTGATATAAACATAAACGGTTTTTCACTAACTTTGACAATAATCGAGTCAGTTTAACTTTGAACTTCGACGAGTAAGCATCGAGACTCTCCAAGTCCAGACGTGAGAACTTAAAAATTAATACTTTCGGTAATTTAATAAGTATTTAAACAATCACTATTGTATACGGGTGTAATATAATAATATTTGAACAACGGTACAATAGTTTAAACATTAAAAATACGGGATCGCGCAAGAAACTTAAAATAAATTCGTTTAAATGTATTAATACTTTAAAATTTTATCGGTGGGGGTAATGGCCTTGCGTGATATAAACATAAACGGTTTTTCACTAACTTTAACAATAATCGAGTCAGTTTAACTTTGCACTTCGACGAGTAAGCATCGAGAATCTCCAAGTCCATACGTGAGAACTTAAAAATTAATACTTTCGGTAATTTAATAATTATTTAAACAATCACTATTGTATACGGGTGTAATATAATAATATTTAAACAACGGTACAATAGCTTAAACATTAAAAATACGGGATCGTGCAAGAAACTTAAAATAAATTCGTTTAAATGTATTAATACTTTAAAATTTTATCGGTGGGGGTAATGGCCTTGCGTGATATAAACATAAACGGTTTTTCACTAACTTTGACAATAATCGAGTCAGTTTAACTTTGCACTTCGACGAGTAAGCATCGAGAATCTCCAAGTCCAGACGTGAGAACGTAAAAATTAATACTTTCGGTAATTTAATAATTATTTAAACAATCACTATTGTATACGGGTGTAATATAATAATATTTAAACAACGGTACAATAGCTTAAACATTAAAAATACGGGATCGCACAAGAAACTTAAAATAAATTCGTTTAAATGTATTAATACTTTAAAATTTTATCGGTGGGGGTAATGGCCTTGCGTGATATAAACATAAACGGTTTTTCACTAACTTTAACAATAATCGAGTCAGTTTAACTTTGCACTTCGACGAGTAAGCATCGAGAATCTCCAAGTCCATACGTGAGAACTTAAAAATTAATACTTTCGGTAATTTAATAATTATTTAAACAATCACTATTGTATACGGGTGTAATATAATAATATTTAAACAACGGTACAATAGTTTAAACATTAAAAATACGGGATCGCGCAAGAAACTTAAAATAAATTCGTTTAAATGTATTAATACTTTAAAATTTTATCAGTGGGGGTAATGGCCTTGCGTGATATAAACATAAACGGTTTTTCACTAACTTTGACAATAACCGAGTCAGTTTAACTTTGAACTTCGACGAGTAAGCATCGAGACTCTCCAAGTCCAGACGTGAGAACTTAAAAATTAATACTTACGGTAATTTAATAATTATTTAAACAATCACTATTGTATACGGGTGTAATATAATAATATTTAAACAACGGTACAATAGCTTAAACATTAAAAATACGGGATCGCACAAGAAACTTAAAATAAATTCGTTTAAATGTATTAATACTTTAAAATTTTATCGGTGGGGGTAATGGCCTTGCGTGATATAAACATAAACGGTTTTTCACTAACTTTAACAATAATCGAGTCAGTTTAACTTTGCACTTCGACGAGTAAACATCGAGAATCTCCAAGTCCATACGTGAGAACTTAAAAATTAATACTTTCGGTAATTTAATAATTATTTAAACAATCACTATTGTATACGGGTGTAATATAATAATATTTAAACAACGGTACAATAGTTTAAACATTAAAAATACGGGATCGCGCAAGAAACTTAAAATAAATTCGTTTAAATGTATTAATACTTTAAAATTTTATCAGTGGGGGTAATGGCCTTGCGTGATATAAACATAAACGGTTTTTCACTAACTTTGACAATAACCGAGTCAGTTTAACTTTGAACTTCGACGAGTAAGCATCGAGACTCTCCAAGTCCAGACGTGAGAACTTAAAAATTAATACTTACGGTAATTTAATAATTATTTAAACAATCACTATTGTATGCGGGTATAATATAATAATATTTAAACAACGGTACAATAGTTTAAACATTAAAAATACGGGATCGCGCAAGAAACTTAAAATAAATTCGGTTAAATGTATTAATACTTTAAAATTTTATCAGTGGGGGTAATGGCCTTGCGTGATATAAACATATACGGTTTTTCACTAACTTTGACAATAACCGAGTCAGTTTAACTTTGCACTTCGACGAGTAAGCATCGAGAATCTCCAAGTCCAGACGTGAGAACTTAAAAATTAATACTTTCGGTAATTTAATAATTATTTAAACAATCATCAATGTACACGGGTACAATTAACTAATAATTAAACAATAGTACATGCGTTTAAACATTAAAAAGACGGTAACTCGTGAGGAACTTAAAATAAATTCGATTAAATATTTCAATACTTTTTAATTTTATCTGGACGTAGTTGGCCTTGTATAATATAAACATAAACGGTCTTTCACTAACTTATATATATATTTGTTCATTATATATATGTATGTATATATGTTCGCATACAATTAATTTTCTATTCTACTAATATCAATATACATATTTTTCAGCTTTTCGAGTGGCATACAAATTTTAAGGAACTACGTGGTACGCTAGATATGATATTTGAAACGCAATCGTCCAGTAGGTACACGTAAGTTTATATATTTTTTTTTAATAAATACGCCTATTCTTTTAATATTATTAAGATATATATGTATACATAGCTAGTTCATACCGGTAAAAGTAGATGTAAACAATCAAAGGACGATCGGGACCTACGCATAACCTTCCCGTTCGTATTTACTAACAAGTGTTCGGACCTGTTCTCGCCTCGTTAATTCCTGTTCGTATAGCTTCTCATTTATAATAATGTATATAGAATGTTTTATAAGCTTGATTTATAGATTATTTACAGATTATTAATCTTATTTTATATATCATATTAGACATCAATATATGTAGAATTTGTTGCGTTGAATACGCAGATCACATTTACACGTTATATACACGTTATTTATATATATATATATATATTTATTCATTAATTTAATCACGTTTTATTCTATATTAATGATACTCTTGGATTTTTATAAATTTATATATGGATCTCCATACGCAGCTACCTCCATGTGGTGAGATTCGGAAGTCGGTATTGCGAACGTTTATGTTTTTTACATAATACAACGTACGCACTACCGGGCCAAAGGCTGACGTTCGGTGCATTAGAAAATATTTTTGATAAAATTTTAATTCGTTAACAATTTTTGAAATATATTTTACATTGAATTTAAAGAATATTAAGAAGCACCGAGAATAATAAAAATTTAATTGAGGTATAACAAGAGTTAAATTAAAATAGAATAAAATTTCAAGATACGTTTAATCGCTTAATTAAATATTATAAATATTACAATTTTAATGTTACAGCTCCTTGTTTAGTTTTACTTCGATGCTATATCTATTCTGATTTATAGGTATCCATGCAATTACTATATTTCTGTGAACATATCCCTATCGCGATCATATCCATTTTTAAACGATAGATACAACGCGATTTTTTGATCGTTTGCTTTTACATATTGATTTATCATAATATAGCTTACAAATTTTGCAGTTACATCTTTTGAATGGTATCTTTTTATTATTATAGCATGCAAAAGATGTAATACAAGTTAACAATTTTAGATCATGTAGTTTGAATAATATGATATATGATATTTAATATTTTCTAATCGACATACATAATATTTAATACGAAAGAAATTGTAAAAGCAAAAGCCACAGCTTGTTTTAACAATTTTTCTTCAACAGGTCTTCAGTTGTTGGTCGCGCGCAATGCGATCTTAGAGTCAGTGCTTGTGCGAAATGTAGTTTGATTGTTTTGCAACCGAACGAGTTGCTTTAAAAATCATATAAAATAAAATAAAATCGCGAATTAGAGTCAGTGTTGTTCGCCGATTAGAATTTCTCGGTCGCGTTAGTAAAACAAAAAACAAGAATTTATGTCATATTCTTGTTAAAACCATTTGTTCGCCCCGCGTTATTAAAATCATTAACACACTTTCGGCCAATTCGGTGGAAGAGGATTGCGTTCGCTATAAATATTGTAATGGTCGAAAGTGTGAATTTAAAAAATTCATCCTCTGCATCTTTAACGACGAATGTAAGGCTTCGTCTGGATACTATTACACGTAAGTACATCTTTTTCTTCCAATCGTTACTTCTCATTAATCGTTGAAATCAAAATATCTTTTCATCATTTTCATTCATTAAAGACATCCTTTTCATATGGAATATATAATTAATCTTTTTTCTGTACGACTTTAATTACAGAACAATCAACGGTATCGTCGATTCAACGATTCAACAATAATTTCAACCAACTTCACGACGTCGTTCGACCTACGTCGAGGGGGACGAGTGTTTTGGAGCCATCGCAGAACTTCTTAAGTAGTAAGTGAACAATTTTAAAGTTCCTCCGGTGCCCATCATGCCGAGGATGAAAGGTCCATATCGGCACGGGTTACTGGTTGTATTCGTAGATGTCTTTCGTTCGAAACGAGCAAAAGTGTCCGTGAATAAGATCTTTTGATTTTATTCACGAGTGGTTCCCTATATGTGTAGTTTTATTGCCAATTTTTTATTTATATATGTATATATATATATATGTCAGGCTAGGGTCTTCTTGTTTCAAAATCGTTTAATTAACAGTGCTGTTAATTAGCACTTTTTTTCGTCTTTGCTCGCGATAATTAGTAATGAAATCGGGCATTAATTTACCCGATTTCGTTTAAATAAAGTATATAACGTGGTTTACGTTAAATGCATTGCTTCGTACTTAGTCTATTTAATCGCGATTTGCTTCGATATTTCGATATATCGATGTACCAATAAATGAGCAAGAAGACAAACCCCTTCCGCGACGGATAGATTCTGTCAGTTAAATGGTGGATCATAATCCCCGTTCTTTCATTAGAACAGCCATTTAATGAAAGGAATCGTCCGAGGTTGTTTTTTACTATATAAATTAAATATTTCAATAAATTAAAGTTTTCAATAAAGTAAATTTTTCAATAAAGTAAATTTTTGAATAAAGTAAATTTTTCAATAAATTACATATTTCAATAAATATTTTTTCGTAGAGTCACAGTCCGCTTAGGCCTAGTTTATAAGTTAATCATTTTTTTAGATCAGGATTTTCAGCGCTAATTATACTAATACCCGTTTCTCCCCCCCGTGCTTTCTGCGTTCTCATCCATGCGTTTGCCCAGGTGTTACTCGTATGGGTGAGAAACGGTTAGCGTGGGTTAGTTATATAATAGTTTTAGATTTCCTTTTGGCGACTGTCATTGCGCTGGTGATTGCAACGATGTACCTTGCACCTGTATGTGCGTGTTAGGTGGTGCATTGTACATCGTTTCGCGATATCTTTTTAATTAATAATAAATAAATATAAATATCTTATTATATTAAATATCGTTTTGCATAGAGTTACCACATTGTTCTGTGGAAAATAATAAATACTCGTATGTGTTACTAGTATCCATGTGTATACTAGTATGTACTAGTATTTTTGACTTAGTCATATATGCAATAATCATTAGCCTTGACAGTCGATTACAGCAATTGGTACGTACCCATAATATATTAGAACAATACGCGGTTGAACTGGGGTGTCGGAGGTGCCCCGGGGCATGCTCTCTAGTGTAGGCTTTTGCACCCTGGTGGTATGTGAGAGAACCGTGGAGTGTGTGTGTTGGTGTGAATGCTTTGCACTTTTTAAATATAGGTGATAGGCAGGCAGGTAGCATACTTTTTCTGAGTGAATGTGAACATTTATATTATATAAGTAGGTAGAGACCGGAAGACGTTGGATCCGATTCTCACTCAGGAGTGAGATGTCCCGTCTACGGGGATTCGCGAAGTTTCAGCAAATTTTACGATCTTTCAGTTCATCTGAATGATCTTTTATTCTTTTCTTTTTTTAAAGATTTTTTGCTGACACTTCGCATTGCACGATTTGTATCAGTATAAAACAGTTCGAAAAACTTTGCACCCAATGAGAACATTAGATTGCATCCCGTATCTTTTGAACTTAGCAAAGGATTTCGAACTTGTTTTATACTTAGTTATAAATTAACGCTTGCACCTAGCGATTCTTTAAATATTTACGAATATGTATATATAATATAATATATATATATATATATGTACATTTTTTCTTAACTCTTTACCGCAACTTTTTTCATCCTTCAAATGCAAGCAGTTAATCTTAGTTTGTAATAGGTTCATCGATTAGAATGAATATTATGTCTGCTGGAGCATTCGATTAAATGTGCCTGTGTAAATGTGCACGGTTGGTGGATTCTTTGAGTCCATTGATTGTCCGCAGGCTAGGATAGCTTAACGGTATATAAGTCCAATATTAATGAATCTTTCATGTTTTTTTTTTTTTTTTTTTTTTTTAATGAGTCAATAAGGAAAGCAATAAATAAATAAATAAATAAATAAAGATCATTAGAAAATCGAGACGCACCCAGGTAGAGCAGGAACGCAGTTAAGGATACGCGTTGGGATCCGTCAGTGCCGTTTGGGGTGATGCATTCGCGAATTTTGTCATGCCTCAGTGGTTAAACTATTTAGAAGGAATCGATACTTTACGTCGCAAGCACTTACCGCTCGTTAGGTTAAATTAAATAAAGAACGAAAAAAAAACAACCAGCGAACCAGTATTGTTTACTTCCCAACTCCTTTTAGCTTGCGTCTATCGCGTCTCGTTAAAAATGCGTGCGTTAACACGAGCGGTTTGAGTCTTGTTGCGTAATGTGAGATCAGGTCGGGATAGGTCGGTTTTAGATTAGGGACGATTCCATTCTTATAGCACAAACCACTGCGGCATGTCAATTTTCGTGGGTGCGTCGCTTCGAACGGTAGGGCGTTTTTTGACGCGTAAACTTTTCATGCGTCGCACGTAGGGAATGCTCCAATGCAGTGGTTAGGGCACGAAGCAAGAAGAGGCCATGTGCCGAAGAGGCCCCCACAAACTGTGGCTCAAGAGGGCAACTATCGACTACGAGTCATTTTTCGAAGGTGGTCGGCATGACGAACCCTTCGTTAATGGCTCGTGGTCTTATCAAAATCCCATTTACCCTTTTACCACGTTGACACTTATGCTCGTAGTAGTTTGTTCCTGGATCGGAGATGATGGACCATTCCATCTCCTTGCTACGGTGTTCCGCACTCGCGTACGGTATTTTCTAATTAGAGTCAAGCTTTTTTAACATCATTATTAATTAATAGAGTCTTTGCAATTATTTCTTTTTTTATTAAAGTAAAGTCGAGTCATTGAGTTTTTCCTTTAAAAGTAGAGTCAATTTTTCATATTAAAGTATAGTCTTGCTGTCCCCCTTGCATTTACTTTTTTTTTCTTTTATTTAAAGTCGAGTCGCCCACCCTTTAAATTAAAGTCGAGTCGCCCTCCCTTTTAAGCTTTATATTAAAGTCGAGTCACCCTCCCTTTTAAGTTTTTTTATTAAAGTCGAGTCCTTGCATTATAAAGTTTTAAAGTAAATAAAGTAGAGTCATTTCTTAGATTTTTAGTTTTAAACTAGAGTCACGCTCGTTAATTATTGTGTGGACGTCCGTGGCCTGCAGCAGCATTGGCACTCAGGAGTGCATATGGATTACCCAAGCATGTTGATTTTTAATTCAGAATAATCAGATATTTGTTTTCCCCCTTTTATTTTCATAACTGCATAACGTGTATGTATATATACGAGATATATACATACTTCATACCTACATGTCAACATAGTACTACCGCGGGTCGCTCAATGGCCCATATGCGGTAAATAATGTGAAGGCAGGATTGTAAAATCATTTTTACAATTTCCTAATTTCACATTATCATCATCGTCATCATTATCATTATCATCATCATCGTCATCATCATCATCATCATCCTTTTGTAATCAGACTTTCATTATTCTGATTATTCCGTTTATTCTGATTATTTTGCTTATTCTAATTATTCTGATTATTCTGATTAAAAATCTACAAGACTTGATGATTGACAACGAGTAAGGATAATATGCCTGCATTCAGGAATGCAGATGAATATATTATAGTAAGGATACACATTTCTCATTCAGAATGATCAAAAGTAAATAAATGAACGAAAGCACTGATGAAGATACTTAATGAACAAATATTTAAATATTTTGCAATATACTTTTCAAGAAACTAAAGTTATCTAATAATGAATAGGAAAACTATTCTTTTGTTCCATATATAATAATTTAATTATATTTAAACAGTGCAAATAAATCAAAAGACATTTAGAATCATTCTGATAAGAAATGTGTAAGTCTTGCTAGATGAATAAAGCGAAACGAATAGCAGCCAGCACTCAGGAGTGCATATTACAATATGTCAAGGGTATCCATTTTTATTCCAAAATGTATCAACGGAAAAATATGAAATGAGAGAATTAACAAGTAGATATATATATATATATGAGAGAGAAAGAGGGAGAGAGGAAGAGAAAGAGGAAGTATTTTTATTTTATATATATATGAAAGTTCCATAAGAAATATTTAGAAGATATAAATAATATTAACAAATGTGAGAGAAATATGATTATTTTTGGAATAAAAAATGGATAAGTCTTGGTATATAAACGAAGCGGTTGAAATGGCTTGCCCGCACTCAGGAGTGCATATGATAGGTTCACAGTAAGTACATGCCTGCATTCAGGAATGCAGATGAACATATTACAGTAAGGATATACATTTCTCGTTCAGAAAAATACAAAAATACATAAGAGAAAATGCACTCGTATATATTCAATGAAATACAATGAATGATAGTATATAATTAACAAATTTTTAAATTTTCACTCTCATAATGTTTCTTTCAAAGAAACGAAATTAATCTAATAAATAAATCAAGAATATTTCATACCCTTCCTAATACAATACGTATATTTATATTTAAGTAGAGTGCAAATGAAAGAAAAGAATTTGTATTTTTCTGATTAGAAATGTATAAATCTTACTGTGCGAGCGATATGAGATATTGAAATGAACAGCCTTGCACTCAGGAGTGCATAATATATGTCAAGGGTATACATTTTTATTCCACATTATTTAAACGTTATTATCAAATGAAAGACTTTGTAGATACATAAAAATGTATATTTTGATTATATAATATATTAAATAAATATAATTATTTTGTGGAATAAAAATGCATAAGTCTTGGTATATAAATAAAACGAATGAAAAGGCTGTCCCACTCAGGAGTGGGGAAATAATTTAGAATAGGGACAGGCCTGCATTCAGGAATGCACCTGGGATACTCAAGCGTATAGATTTTTATTTCAGAATAATAATATTAAATTTTTTCTATGATTACTACTATGTAATAATTCTATAAAATCGATAACCACGAGTTGTAAAACAACTCATATATCGTAACCATTATCATCTTATGATACAGATGATTCTAATTATTCTGATTAAAAATCTATAAGACTTGATGTAATTATAGGGAAGTCAGGATCCGCGTTAAAACAAGCAGTGGCAATGAAATAAATTCGTAAACATATATATGCAAGAATATATTAAAACTTGTTCTCTCTAATACGCGTAATATTTTTCTATTTCATATACATATACAAAATACATGGTCCTAAAATTGTGAAATTGTATTAATATATTTTTTATAATTTAATAGATAAAAAGTGTCTTACATGTAAACGATGTAATGTGTACATGAGACACTTGATGTAACTGCATATTTCGCGTTAGTATAAACGTAATAATATAAGATATGTGTATTTTATCGATTAAATATAGATTTGATCTCGTTATGGATATGTTTATGGCAGTATTCAAAATTGCGTATGCATTTTGTAATACGAGACAAGGTGCAGTATATGTTTGCTATTTTCTTGTTTTTTCGTTTCTTTATTTTTTTTTTTTTTTTTTTTTTTTAACGCGGCTTAATTCTTAAATATTGTCAAATATTTACAATTCTTTTTCTTTTTTTCGTAACGTATCTTGAATAATTTATAACATGTATCTGTAATTACATTAATTTTTTGACAATTGATTATACAATTAGATTCACGCATAATTTCATATTTTTATTTAAATGTAGAACATGTTTTCTAATGCATCGAGAATTCTATATATTCAATGCTAGTTTAGTTTCCATTTTAATATATTTCTTTTTTTTTTTCTTTTATTTCAGCATTACAATCTATGGCTAAATATATGTATATCAAATTTTTTATTTATTAAATTATCAAAATTATGAAAATGTTTAGCCACGGATTGTAGAGATAATTTTGTCTTTACACACATGCGTTTTTATATAGTTTTCTGTTACAGAAAGGCATCCTTTTAACGTTCCGAGGTTAAATATTGGAAAATATCTCTTTACATATCAGTGGGTATTAACAAATATGCTGGAAGTAATATTTCAAGATTCGTTATACTATCATAGTATATGACATTAAAATATATTGTTAAATATTATGAATACCTTATGTAAAATAGATTTGTGTTTCAGGTTTTTCAAATGCTAATTATCATGGACTTGAGGATGAATCGTTTGGAATTATTTATTTTTATTCATTTGAAATATTAAAAAAAAATTTTAATCGGTCTAAACAGAGTTGATTTCTGTTTCAGGAAATATCATCTAAATTGGCAAGATCTGCTTCAAGACTTCGTTGGTTGTTCTTTTCGTCCGTGAGAGTGTATGTGTATGTGTATGTGTATGTGTAGTGTATGTGTGTATGTGTGTGTATGTTATAAAATAAATCATATTTTAATATATTTTTTATTTCCAGAAAGTAATAAAATTATATAAATTTCTTATGTCCATAGGTTGTTCTATTTAATACTTAATACTTAATACTTGTTGTATTTACTAATTGTTTCGATTGCTTCTTATTTAATTGTAAAATGTTTCTGATGCTTTATATTCACAGGTGGTCGTGGACAGCAGAATGCTAATTTATAATATGCAATTTATACATTATTTCAATCGCTTCTTATTTAATTATGAATCGTTTTTGACGTTTTCTGTTCACAGGTGATTGCTGATTTATTATAAGAAATTCGCATATTATATCGGTTGCTTCTTATTTAATTATGAAATGATTTAGATGTTTTATGTTCACAGGTGATTGCTGATTTATTATAAGAAATTCGCATATTATTTCGGTTGCTTCTTATTTAATTATGAAATGGTTTAGATGTTTTATGTTCACAGGTGATCGCTGATTTATTATAAGAAATTCGCATATTATTTCGGTTTGCTTCTTATTTAATTATGAAATGGTTTAGATGTTTTATGTTCACAGGTATAAATATATTTACATCATATGAAGATATAATTCATCGTATGAAGTATATAATTATATGTTAATAATTAGATGATAAGATAATATATATACTGCGACAAAACATTATATTATTTCTGTTGTGTGATAGATAATAAAATGGAATCTATATAATATTAGATATTCTTATTATGAAATAATATTGAATGAAACGCATAATTTTATATATAAGGTGTATTATAGGTGTGTTATATATAAGGTGTAATATAGGCGTGTTATATATAAGGTGTAATATAGGCGTATTATATATATATATATATATATATATATATATATATATATATATATTATAGGCTTATTATATATATACTATAGGCGTGTTATATATAAGGTGTATTATAGGTGTATAATACGCGGTGTGTCCACGTTAGTTTAAAAGGAATAGAATTCCATATGAAGGGCTCTATTCTTTACCGGGTACGTAGGTCGATATCAAACGGATTCATAAATTTTCGTCTAATCGCGATTGATTAGAAAAAAGTTTGTGATTCGTTTCGCGATTGTTTCTTTCTTTTTCCAAATTATAATAATTATTATTGAATATGTTATAATAATGATATTATATATAATTGATTTTATATAATTCCGAAGTAATTGATATTAACAGTAGAGTCTTTAGCCCGTGGGTCTCCAGATGCAGCAACCTCCACGTGGTGAGACCTGGGTCGGTAGTACTTGCGATATATTGAATGTTAATTGTAAATCATGTAACGCAAGTACTACCGAGCGAATGGCTGCATATTTTAAAAATTTTCAAAAGCCTTTTCTGTCTAACTCTGACAACTTTTCAAAATACCTTCAACTTAATTCTGATTCTATATTACCAATTATTGCCTATATCTACAAAACGATCATTGCATTAGCATTACACAATGACAGATGATATATAGAGCAGAATCCTGCGATCTCTTAGCATGTTATGTTATGCTATTAGAAATTTCAAATTATGGACAAATGGGAAATATTTGTTTCGAAGAGACCACTGGCGCCATCTAGGGTGGGAAGCTGGTACTAAATAATAAATTAATATTTTTTTTAATACCCCTGGCGCCATCTAGCGTCGCAAGCCTGAATTATATTTTCCCGCTTCTTATCCAACGACCTCCACTGCTTCATATGTTCCTGTTACAAAACGCGCATTTTTGCGACAATATCACGACCGATTATAGACATCCTTAAGTATACATACATATATACATATATATATATATATATTGGCTATGTAATAAGTAGTAAAATACATTATATGCGACAACTATACAAGTATTTGTTTCAGGATATAAACTGTCTAAATAAATATTAATATAAACTGACTAAATATTATATATAATATAATAGAGACGTATGTGATAAATAGTTAGATGCTAGAAAAGTTGTATCGACTCTCAAGAATCATATAAGTTTACAAAAATTAATAAAGAAGTCTTAATAATTGAGAACATAATTATCAAAGTTTGACCTATATATCAACGTCTTCTATATATCTATATATATATACATATATATATATATACACACCCACATGCAACCCATGCACCTATTCACTGCGCAATTACATATCATATTGCCTCAAAAATTTCAGATTCTTAATGATATATTATCCAAGCATCTGTGAAAAGGCCATCTCGAAGGTGTATAAATTTAACTGCATATGAAATGATATTACACTTGATCATCGATGCTTCAAAATTATATAAATTATAAATCTTGTCCTCATAAATAATATTCTTATATCGCATGTCTTATAACAGATATAATGGTAAGGCGATGCAAAGATTTTGTTATAATTGAATTCAATGATGGAAGGTCAATACTACTTACAAAATCTTTAATAATCATAAACAGCTTTCTAGCAAAGATTAAAAATATTATTTCATTTTATAGATTCTTCTAAATATTTTCAATATCTAAATGTTAGGAATTCATTTTTGAGAAATTAAATAAATAATACTCTCCCAAAAAGTACCTTCGATGCTAACAAGAAGATTTCAAAGTGATAAATTACAAAATCTTAGAATTTTGTAGAACGCATTAAAAGATGATTGAGTCTATTCTTTAGATCATCGACAATGGATCCTTATACTTGATGCAGTGACTAGAAATGTATTAAAGAAGATGTCAAATTCTTTCTACGCCAACAAATTATATTAACTTTGTGATAGAATACTTGGACGACATTTCAAGAGGAAACGGCAGAGAGCATATCACATTAATTACCTGAAACATATAATATTGTTATTACTTGAGACAATAGATACTATTTAAAAATTAACTAAAATTGTTAAATGTAGTATGTGTCGATAATTGAATCTCCACAATTCATCCTTAGTGAACAACTATTACTAATTACAGATGCTTGCAATGAAACCTTTCAATTACTATTGCCATTTCAGATACAATTTTAATTTAGTCTAACGCCGATTCTTTCAAACATGATAAATTATTAGAATTGGCCAGCTTTCCTTGATAACAAAATCTATCCATCGTCAGCTCAATGAACCTGTGACACAAGAATGTTATTTAAAACGACAAGATTTATAGTTTCTAAACTTTTGAAACGTCGTTAATAAAGTGTAATATCTTTTCATATGCACTTAAATTTTCATACCTTCAAGGTGGCTTTTCTAGAGATGCTTGGACTATGTAACGTTGCAAAAAAAAGTTTCTGTCAATCTGTTACATGAAATGGCAAATAAATTGCATGTCCTTTAGGGCAAACCTTATATGCAAATACATGCAAGTAACGTGTAAAACGATGCAAAACTTCTTACCAAATATGTCTTGTACTTGATGGGCAACGTCACCGTATATGACAGTAAGGACATTTTCTAACTGTTACATAAATGTAATTGCACAGAAAACATGCGACATAAAAATATTATTTAGAAGGACAACATGTAAAGTTTCTAAAATTTTGAAGTATCGACAGTAAAGTGTAATTCCATTTCATATCCAATTAAATTCCTTCGACTTGAAGACTCTACAGATGTTTAGACATTATCATAGGGAAACTACAACACAGGGGAATTAGAAAATAATAACAATAGATAAAATGTCACGAAAACTAATTATAAAATATTTATATGATTTTTTTTACTATGACATGGTTATATTCGATATCTGATAAATAGACGATAACAAAAAGTGAAATAGGCAATATATAAAACATTTCATGGTTAAAATTATTCCATATCGTATCTAAAATGATATAAAATAATCGAAGAGTGTATAATAATTAATTATCATGGCATTAATAATCACATTTTTAATCGCGAATGTAAAAAAAATCTCACAATACTAGTTCAAATTTAGCGCTGAGGATTTTTCCCATATAGCGTGACAGCCAATAGCATTCGAGTTTAGAGATCGACCTCCACTATCATCCTGTGTTCCCATTAAGAATCTAAAATTTTTGTGGCAATACGATGTCCAGTATTACCCCTTACGCGCGTATGTGTGCGTGCGTACGTGCGCGTGTGTGTGTGTATACGTATATACATGTATATATATATATATACAAAAGACGTTGAAATATAGGTTAAACTTTGATAATTATTTTCTCTATTATTAAAAGTTCTTTATTAACTTTTATGGGCTTATATGATTCCTTAGAGTCCATAGAATATTTCTAGCGTCTAAATATTTATAATTTAGTCCTGGAAATTAAAAAATTATACCTTAATCAGTGACATATATCTAGGTTAATAAGTCCCGGCGATTATTTATGAAATATTTAATTATTAGGCACGTTTTGTAAACTTTTATGATAGCATATTATTCCGACGAGTCTGCAGAACATTAGAAATATTTAAATGTGACAATTTTTATTATTATTCTTACTTCATTAATGCTGATAATGTCCTATGTACTGATTGGTACTGATTCAAATATGGCGCTGCGATTTCCGCCATCTAGCGTAGCAGCCAATAACATTCGAGTTGAGAGATCGACCTCCTCTATCATTCTGCTATGCTATTAGAAATTTGAGATTTTTGGCGAGAAATTGACGGCTAATTTTAAGTAGTATATATATATATATATATATACAAAAGACGTTGAAATATAGGTTAAACTTTGATAATTATTTTCTCTATTATTAAGAGTTCTTTATTAACTTTTATGGGCTTATATGATTCCTTAGAGTCCATAGAATATTTCTAGGGTCTAAATATTTATAATTTAGTCTTGGAAATTAAATAAATTATACCTTAATCAGTGACATATATCTAGGTTAACAAGTCCCGGCGATTATTTATGAAATAGTTAATTATTAGACAAGTTTTATGAACTTTTATGATAGCATATTATTCCGACGAGTCTGCAGAACATTAGAAATATTTAAATGTGACAATTTTTATTATTATTCTTATTTTATTAATGCTGATAATGTTCTTTGTACTGATTGGAACTTATTCAAATATGGCGCTGCGATTTCCGCCATCTAGCGTAGCAGCCAATAACATTCGAGTTGAGAGATCGACCTCCTCTATCATTCTGCTATGCTATTAGAAATTTGAGATTTTTGGCGAGAAATTGACGGCTAATTTTAAGTAGTATATATATATATATATATACAAAAGACATTGAAATATAGGTTAAACTTTGATAATTATTTTCTCTATTATTAAGAGTTTTTTGTTAATTTTTATGGGCTTATATGATTCCTTAGAGTCCATAGAATATTTCTAGCGTCTAAATATTTATAATTTAGTCTTGGAAATTAAATAAATTATACCTTAATCAGTGATATATATCTAGGTTTATAAGTCCCGGCGATTATTTATGAAATATTTAATTATTAGGCACGTTTTGTAAACTTTTATGATATCATATTATTCCGACGAGTCTGCAGAACATGAAAAATATTTAAATGTGACAATTTGTTTTATTATTCTTATTTTATTAATGCTGATAATGTTCTCTGTAGTGATTGGAACTTATTCAAATATGGCGCTGCGATTTCCGCCATCTAACGTAGCAGCCAATAACATTCGAGTTGAGAGATCGACCTCCTCTATCATTCTGCTATGCTATTAGAAATTTGAGATTTTTGGCGAGAAATTGACGGCTAATTTTAAGTAATATATATATATATATATACAAAAGACATTGAAATATAGGTTAAACTTTGATAATTATTTTCTCTATTATTAAGAGTTTTTTGTTAATTTTTATGGGCTTATATGATTCCTTAGAGTTCATAGAATATTTCTAGCGTCTAAATATTTATAATTTATTCCTGAAAATTGTGTAAATATATATATTTATATGAATAGTCACCCTTCATCGATAGTATGTCAACAAGAAGGAACATTAGATTGGCCGTGCGAGTTACCACGTTAGTTCCCTTTCGTATTCCGAGTGATAAACATACTGCCTTCCCGTACGATTACATTTAATCATATTAACGATCCTACGATTTTCTAATTATTTAAACAATGTAAGATGTACTCGTAGTACGATGAGGTATTATGTAAACACTATCATATCCCGTTAAATATGATATTTCGCTAATGTTAGCACGTCGTAGTTATTAATTAAAAAATAATTTATAATTAGGCACGTTTTAGGAACCTTTATGATATCACATAGATCTTAAGAGTTTGCAGAATGTTGAACATACTGAAATGTTGAAGATTTCTTCGTGGAGGTTTCATAAGTAATTATTATAAATTATATCAATATTAGTGAGATTCTGAGAAGAATAATTCTAAAATTTACAATCATAAAGTACTGTTTTCAATCTACAGTTTCTAGAGGGCGTTTTGAAAATCTAAATTATCAAATTTCAAATGTTCAATACGTCATAATTCGACTTCTTTGTAATCATCAACGAGGGTAGCTGTATTGTCTATAGCCTCTTGGAAGAATTTCTCTTCCATACCTTCACCGACATAGTGATGAACAAAAGCCCTTTTCCGATACATCAAGTCAAATTTCCGTGCAATTTTAGTCCAAGCGTGTCGAATAGCCGTGTTGTTAGATAACATTGCTACAGTTCTATTCGATTGGGCCAAATCACCGCCGGGAACCGTCGTGGATGGCTGGTAATTGATTCCTACCTAAAATAATAGAGACGATTAGTTTAAATTCAATTCTAAATCGAATCAACGATCATTCTTGACTTCACCTTGAATCCTGTTGGACTCCAACCAACGAATCGTATAAATCTTTTACCCTTCAAACTAGCGATGGTCTTATTAACGTCACTCGGACTTACGTCACCGCGATAAAGTAGACAGCAACTCATGTAAGTACCCGTACGGGGATCGCACTTTACCATCTAAGATCGACCGATAGGGATGAGAGTAAGATAATCTCGTTCAAACTTAATCTAGGCGCGCTTACTTGATTAGCAGGCTCGAAGCAATCGTACGTAATCCGTTGAACTGACATCACCGTGTTCATTGCTCTTTCAGGTGTAGTTATAGGAGCATACGTTACCAAGGGGAAATGAATTCTTGGATAAGGTACTAAATTCGTCTGTAACTCCTCCAAGCTGACGTTGACCGAACCTTCGAATCTCATCGAGGCTGTGATGCTCGATATTACCTGAGCTTGCAATCGGTTGAGATTCGTATAAGTCGGATTTTCCACGTTCAAATTCCTACGAGTGTAATAAATGAATAAAAAGGATATCTCGGGTATCGAGACAATTGGCATATAGAAAATTCGAACCTAGCACAAATATCGTACAAAGCTTCGTTATCGACGACGAAACAACAATCCTCGTGATCTAGAGTCCCATGAGTCGTCAGTATAGAATTATAAGGCTCGACGACGGCCGTGGATATGTTTGGTGCTGGATAAATTGCGAAATCTAATTTTAACTTTTTCCCATAGTCTATGTTGAGATTTTCTAGCAACAAAGTCGTCAAGCCGCTACCAGTGCCACCGCCAAAGGATCTAGAAAATAAATAATACACTTGTTTTATCCTTGGTCTCGTCGATGATGGTGAATTAACAGGAATATAGCAAGTAAAATTTGGACTTTACCTGAAGACGATGAAGCCTGTTAATCGAGAACAAGCCTCGCAGATGGATCGGATACGATCTAGAACGAGATCTTTTATCTCTCCACCGATCGAGTAATATCCTCTTGCAAAATTATTCGCCGCATCTTCCTTCCCAGTTATCAACGACGACGGATTAAAGAGATTTCTATAAACACCAGTTCTGATCTCGTCGACCACACTTGGTTCTAAATCCACTATCACGGTACGTGGTGAGAATTTTCCTGTCTAAAGGATCATACTTTTCATATATCATACTCTAACTTTATTCCTTAAACCAGTGGATATATCTCACCACGGATGGACCAAAGAACGTGTAATAACATTCATCGGTGGGTCTGTATCCACGTTGAAGAAAACCATCAGGTCTGAGACCATGTTCAAGACAAAATAATTCCCAACAAGCGTTAGCCACTTGAGTTCCAGCTTGACCAATGAAAACAGTGACCACTTCGCCGGTCGTGCTCATCCTTTTAATTTACTTTTCATTTCTCTCGAGTTTCTTTTGATAGTTTGTAAAATTAAATTTTCTAATAACATTAGATAGATAGATAGATAGATATATATATATATATATATATATATAGAGAGAGAGAGAGAGAGAGAGAGAGATGTAGGGAGCAGCGGAAGAGAACACAGTTAATGTATGAGAGACATATTTTCAAGAGAATTTTGAAGATTTGCCGAGAAGATTTCTCCAACGTCGTCTAATTTACTTTATTCGTTTATTGATGTTACGTTCATCATTGCGACAGCTTACGTGACAGCTGACGTGACGACAGTTAATGATGAGATCAGCATTGAAGTCTAATCCTATTGTTCTATAAGATATCGAAGTATAGACGATTTGTTTACGTTAATCGATTTTTTTTTCTTTCTTTCTTTTTTCTTTTTTTTTTTTTTTTTAATATCAAGATAATCGACGACGTAAGATAAAAGCATTTTTATTAAGATTATAAAGATAAAAGCGAGACAACTTCGTTGCAGTATTCGTCAGCCAATTGTTTCGCGGTACGATTTTTATTATCGACGATAGATAGATCCGAACGCGGAATCAAAATTTTACAAATGGACGCGCGAGCAGCAATAAGGGCTCTGTGAAGAGCGGTACATCCATCGGCGTCCATCAAATCTGTATCGGCACCGTACTTTAACAAAGATTCAACTACGCGATCGTGTCCTTGCGTAGCTGCTCTATGAAGAGCAGTTGCTTGCCCGCAACGCGTTCTAGCGTTTACGTTAGCTCCGTACTGCAACAGCATCTCGCAGATCCGATAATGTCCATTTCGTGCCGCATAATGAAGAGCCGTGTATCCGGCGGAATCTTCGATGTCCGCCGAAATTCCCTTTCTTAAAAATCCTTCCACTTTGTCCTCGTCGTTGTATTGAGCTGTGAAATGAAATGAAACGGAAAATATCTAATATCAAATTGATATATTTGAAAACAATACTTTTGGACAACTCACCGGAGTACCATATTCCTCGCTCGAATTCGATCTCGGACAAAGATTGACTAACACCCAAGTTGACGGATAAACTGCAACAGGAATCTACTCCTCTCTCGTGCTCGTGTTCCTTCTTTGCCATTTTATCTTCAATCTGTAACTCATTACAAGACTTTTAATCGATACGCTTAGATCGCGCTAATTTATTTAGGATAATGGTGTTAACACTTGTTAGAATGTATAATAATCTATATACATTCTAATTAAACAAATAATCTCTCTCTCTCTCTCTCTCTCTCTCTCTCTCTCTCTCTCTCTCTCTCTCTCTCTCTCTCTCTCTCTCTCTCTCTCTCTCTCTCTCTCTCTCTCTCTCTCTCTCTCTCTCTCTCTCTCTCTCTCTCTCTCTCTCTGGTTATTGAAAAAATACAAACACTTTTATACATGTATTTATGTACGATTTATTAATCTCTTCTATAAAGAATAGAATAGATGGATCTTAAAATGCAAGATTCCATAGAATCAAATGGTATATGAATATAATATAATATAATAATACTAATACGGAAAAAAAGAGAATACTTAAACATAAACCGTGTGGTTTGTGTAACTATACAATAAATCATTTAGTAGTTTGCGCTCGTCTTAAAGTACACAGGGCGATAAATCACCATAATTGGCGTTTGAAATATCCATGCTCGGTTGAAGGTACATTTTGTTAATTATCGACGAACGATCGCTTCACAGGATAAATCATTATTGTAACAACGATAAAAACTGATACATCGGTGAATATTGTAGATATAATGAGTTACTTAAAATACTTTCTATTTTCTTCTATACATTGGTAAAAAATTTATAAACTTGCTAAACGTTACTTCAACGTTAACGATAAAAACTTTTTTAATCTTCAAACGATATAAAGCGAAGAGAGAAACCGTCACTATTATTTAGTTTTTTAACTATCGAGAATCCACTATATTTGGACACGAAATTTATTTATTTTGATTTCTTTTTGAATGAATGTTCGCCTTGTTCTCCTATTGTTGATACGATCTAAAAAATTTAAAATATGCTCGGCCGCTAATCGTGTAGAAAAATTCGGATAGCTTCTCTTTCTAGATTACTAGTTTCATTGAAAAACGCGTTAGATATACTTGGGCTCGATTTAACGTGCCTAAAGGACTACATAATATTCAACATAATATTCTTTTTGCGTCGTAATATCGTATATAGGTATCGTTGTACGGTCGTTTAACAATTCCATTCTGTATATTTATCGAATTATGAAAATAGGCTAAACTCTGCAGTTATTTTTTTTTATTCCCTTTCTTTTCATAAGAAAATGTATAAAAAGTACCTATCCTTGTAAAATCCAATAAAATAATTACTAAAGTAGTTGTTAAAAAATAGTTAGTAATCGAATGTATTTTTTACAAATAACGATTCGTTATATTTGGTCCGTACGCATTTATTATCTAATTCTTATAACGATAAATCGCTAGAGACTAATAATCGGCGAACGTAAAAAATAAAAAGCGAACGATCCATCCATTAGTCCATAAAATAAGGAATAGACAATTGTTCTAGGATCCTCTTTAACGATTACGCAGATTAGTATTATATATTACGCACAAACTACTGGTGTATATCTTTATATATGTGCATATTCTTTACTACAAGTACAATCCCTTAGAAATTTTAAACCTCCCGTTGCAGTGTCCAAAGAATTTCAGCTTCTCCGGTACTACAAATAACTCGATAGCCTAATTCGGCTAGAGCATTAATAACCGAAAAGGGTCGTCCTAAAAAAAATTATCAACTATGAGTTTGTTATAATGTTTTTTTTTTAACTATTCATTTAGAAAAAGCAAAGTTAATCGATGCATATGAGTTTGACCGTCGATTTAAAACAAAACGAGTTGAGATAAATTTATAAATTTTATCCTTTAATGTAAAAAATTTTGGATGAACCTTTGATCAGTGCGCCATTGACGACCGTCGAAGCAGAACTTTGAAAACGTTTAGTAAGCGCCAAGAGTTCGTCCGGAGATAATTCGAAAACAGATGATTCGGTTGCATACGGCGATCCTCTTACACCAACGTAATAAAAAGTTTCGCTCGCTGCGGTGTTAACCCATTTTTCAGGCAACGCACCGACTGGCTCCGCCATGGTCTCGATACAACTTTCGTTAGACTTCGCCATCTTTTCCTTCTAGAAGAAAATAATTACAATGCTTACGAAACTAAGGATGACAGATGCGATGAGAAAATAATGGAAGTGGATTTTTCATGTTTCTATGTCTTCTTTTTCTCTTAATAAGTATTTGCGCAGAGACGATCAAATTATTATATACATATGCATTTGTGCAAGGTATAACATATAATGGATTTAATAAGCTCCATGTGATCCTTTTTTTCCTTTTTTTTTTTTTTTTTTTTTTTTTTTTTTATACAAGAATTTTACTTAGTTGCAACATAATCTTTTTCATCTTTGATATCGTAGAATATTCAAAGCAGTCTACTGCCATAGTTCAGGGATTTTTATAAATAACCGGGGAATGCATGTTCGCAATTCGCAAGAATACTTTACGAGCGTGGAAGTTCAAACGTGTCACAGTATCTTATTAATGGATAAGAGCGTATATCCTCAATTTATGTTTTGGTCGATCAGTTTCTTTTCATGCTCCTCTTGTAGTTGCATCATTCGCATTTCATAATCCCAACGTATATCGCTTTGAGCTTTGTCTCTTTCAAATTCCCATTGAAATCTTTCCAATTCCAAAGTTTTACGGCGTAACTCCAGCTCAGCTATTTTTCTTAACGCCCGGCTCTCCAACAATTGTTCTTGATATATTTTGCTTTGCAAGGGCGAACATCCTGCACCACGGATAGAAAGAAGTGGCCATCGCGAAATTCTTCTCGTAGGTGGGGATTTCTTATGACGATTGGTGCTTTTACATCCTTCTGATCCATCTACGAAAGCATTTAAAAATAAATATTTTCATCGTAATAATTTATGTTATAATATCTAATATATTGTAATTACCAATTTTAGTCATCTCTGTATTGGTCAGATTCCCGTCCCGTGTTCTTATTGTTGCATTTCTATCGCCTTTGATACTTTGAACATTAAGGTCCTGGCTTGTCCTTGACTTATCCTTAGATTGTATCCTCATTTTCTCGTCGCACTGCTGAATCGTTTCTGATATTTCATCCATGTAATACCGATTTTTATAATGCCAATCGTCTAGACCTTCCAATTCCATGTCGGTAACACGTTCCAACGAAGATTCTTGCTTTCGTTGTTTGTCATTTATTTTAATGCCAAGAATATTTGTTTTGTTTCTCTTATCGTTTCTAACTTGTATAAATTGTCGTCTAACCTCTACTGGACACTTTAGACAACGTTCCAAATGTCTTTCCATACGCGCTGTATTTTGTATATATGAATGATCACAAAATTTACAAAAAGCGATGACTTGAGAGCCATCCACTTTTTTGTTGTAATAGTTCCACACGATACCACATTTTTTCACCATTTCGATTCGATTCGATTAAACTTTATCGTTAATCGTTATTGTAAAAAAACATTTAAATTGTCGATAAAACGAAGCCGGCAATATTTCCTCGTTAATAAACTCGGAAGGCCGACGATTATAAAAACGATAACTTTTAAATAAGAGATTTACAATCGAAGATTCTTATCGTTCTTTGACTTGGCAAAATTCAACTACGAGTCATTTTACTTGTTACGAAAGATAAACAAAATAATATTCTTTCCGAATCTCGTTGATATCGCAAATAAACGATGAATAATACGCGATTATATGAATTTTATCAAGTTAAAACGAACAAGTTTACACTTTTTTCTCCGTACATATGTAAAAATAGCGTATTTAACGCATAAGCATATGTACGTAATTCGTTTTATCGATCGCAGAGTCTAAAATTTCAGATTGAAATAATGCAAAAAAGATGAAGGATGGTGCGTAATCATACCTGTTGTTTTTCGTTTCCACTTCTGTCCATTTTCACATTAATTGCACTTGCCTCAATCAATGAATACACCCGATAAATGACGCATCGCACTCGCGAATCAAATTTTGTTCAATACTCTACACAAACGAACGCGCGCACACACATACAACGCACACATTGTTGCGTGTACTACTTAGGTACGGAATGAAGTAAGTTCATATCGAACGAAAAAAAATGCGCAAAAGTAGGTAGAAATATTTTAATATCGATAATTTAAAAAAATGCGATTGCTCGTTCGATCAAAGTTACGGATAAATTAATTATTTTACTTTCATTTGTATCACGTTGTTACGCGACACGTAATAATTTTTCTTCAATTATAAAACCAATGAAAAATGACAGATGTATCAATCTATTGTCAAGAAAACGTATAAAAGGAGTCTGTTTACTTTATTTTCATTGGTCCAGATAAGATAGAAAACGGTAAGTAACCATTAGCTCGATCGTTTTCAATTTACAAGCGATGTTTTGCCATTGATTGTACTTTTGACGAACAAACCACTCGAGAAGGAGCACATTGATTATATCGATATTGAAACTTTTATCAAAGTTCGTAGAAACATTCGATTGAGAAGTATCGATGATTCGACATACCGTTAGGTTTCTATTTTTCGTAGCGGTCGGGACGAACAACGGCGTCAAGATCTCACGCGTCTGCATATACAAATGAATATTATTTTTCCTGTTATTACAACGAACTGTTTTACTTGAAAACCTCAACGATCGTCTCGTATGTACGTAACGTTGTCTCTCGATGTGTCATTTAGTTTCTAATATTTAAGAAAATCTATAATAATTGTATCTAACCTATTTTTATATTTTCCGACAGCACGTGTTATTTCGTTGACACATAATAATAATAAATTCGCTGCTTACCCAAAGTTTTGTATAACACATAAAGACGATTTATAAAAATTTATAGAAACGAATCCATGGATAAAACTTACGTGCTTTTATGACAAGTTCAGGTTCGGGCTCTGAGAAATCTTTTCTCATAGTCCACATGTATTCGTTGTAGTCTTGTTTGACGCTAGTACTAGAAGAAGCGACAACCTTATATCCAAGAACCTCCAGAGCAGTCAATATTACGCAAGGATGTTGTAAGTAGACTATCGTAGAATCGTCGCAATATCCTCCAGAAGCGAAGCGAGTTAGTTGTTCTATGTCAGATGCTAGAAAAAATAATCTATCGACTTGGTTTCTTCTGCCATTCAAAAAACAATTCTAGTATAAAGCATTACCTTTGAGTCCAGATACTAGAACTCTCCAAGGATATCTGTGACCGTACGAAGCTAAATTACCACGCACTAGAATGTATGGCATCTGTGATGGTTAAAGCGAATGCTAGAGACACGTTTAACTATTTCTATACATTAACTTTTCCACGTAATACTTTAACGAACGTTTAGATAGTTCAGTTCGCTGAAACATAGAACGATAAAAATTTGGAGCTTGGGCGTACGTCTTGTAATATAAAATTCAAGGTATTATCTCTTGAAATTAAATTCGTTAAATAGGAAATATCAAGTATAAAGGAATATTTTTCAAGGAACGGATGTAATTCATTAATAGAATCGATATTTACTTCCGCTCGTTTAAAATCTTAATCAAGTAATTTGCTTACATACGCTATATTTAAAGGTGCTTTCGTAATATACAGAGAACACGAAACGCGTTTCTCGCTTATGAAACTTTCACTTTTCACAAACAGCGTAAGAGCGTAATTTCTTGATCAATTTTTAAATCGGAGCTTCATACTCTAATGTCGGATATAATCTAATCGGGTATTTAAAATAATTCCATTAGATGTAGAAGAGCGTTACACTCGAGGATCGTATACTTAACGCCGGTACCTTTAATTTTATCCTACGCGTTTATATATAAGAAAAGTATTCTCTTTCCGTGTGTGCATATAGTATAACGTCTTGCCAAAAGTAATAGATGCGCGGCAAGAGTTTACCTTCGAAGAGCGCCAATTTCGAATATAAAAACAATAAACGTTTGGGCAAGCGACTTCGTGACGTATTAGATATCGATGACCTAAGAACGGGAAGGTATATTTTTTAAGGGAGAAAACAATACAGATAGTATGGAATTTAATCGAATATACGTTAAATTAGACGGCTAATTCGAAGTATATTATTTGACAGGAGATAAGAAAGTAAAGAAGTCACGACATTCGCCGTCGTCAGAGGTCTCTAGGAGGGTCGATGCACAAGCGCACTTTGATTGGTTAAGCGAGAAATTATCGGACCAATGAAAATCAACTGCAAGGTTACCTTCAAGCAAGAGCATTTAAAAACGATCGAGAAGAATATATAGCGATAATACAGGGAGAATATAGAGAGACATGAGGTCTGTGAGGTAATATAATACTGCTCATATAATGTGAAATAATTTAGGAGGACGCGATAGGAGGGACGTTGAAACGTATATATCCTTTATTCGAAACACGAAACGTTTCGATGCACGATATTTATGCACTTGGTTATGAACCAAGGAGGGAGTCGTACGTTCTCGTTAAAAATCGTGCGTTTTCGTGGGTCGAATCGCATTCGTCGAGGATCGGTCGAGATCGCATAGCGTCGCCACCTGGCGGAGTACCTTTCGCACGGGCAGTAGAATAGAGTGTGTTGCGTGTACTCAGTCGTTTCACGAATACCGCGGGTGGTTTGCGCGTGCGAGCCCGGCCGCGTTTCTTCGCGAAAGCAATTCGTTTTCTACGCGGAAAGCGATCATTTTCTTGTGTATAATAGATCGCATTGGAGGTGCGCGCGGGCGCGCCTATCCTATCATTCCAAGTTTTCGCCTCGAAGGGATATAACGGTTTCGTGAACGAAAGAAAATCTACGCTCTCGCTCGTACGACGGTGGTGCCTCTCGGTCGAGTGTGTGTGACAATCGCGAGCAATGTAACCGTTCCGTGACGTCAGACACGGCTAATCAAGTGCACACACGGACACTAGAGTTTGCGCACTCGCGCACACCTATACATCGCCGACACGTACTCTCCACGCCGCGCCGCTCCGTGCCGTCGTGCCGCGCAGCGATCGTAGAGAGCGCGTACGGGATCGTGCTGCGCACGGAGATAAAAAGAGAGGGAGGCAGGGAAAATTGTACGGTAGCAGCAGCGAGCGATAGAGGAAAGAAAACGAAGGGCGTGGAGGGGAGAGAAGGAAGACGAGAACGATAAGAAAGGAGATACGACGAAGGCTATCGACGGGAAGAAAACGAAGGAGAGAACGGGAGAAGGAGAGATCAAAGACGCGTATCTTTTTCTCATCCATCGAGAAAGAGAAAAAGAGAGAGAGAGACATGGGCGGGCTCGAGACGACGAGAGAAAGGCGAAGGTTCGTTCGCTAGAACTCTTCTCTTTTCTTCGTCGAAGCCGAAAGCGACGTCGGGCGACGCCTCTCTTTCTCTCTCTCTCTCTCTATCTACCTACCTACCTACCTACCTATCTATCTATCTATCTATCTATCTATCTATCTATCTATTTAGGATGCCTATATTTCGAGGTTCCAGGAGATAGGAGAGACGGAGTTCTTTAAAATTAATCGTTGAGAGTAAGAAAGACGGAACGACGACGGAACAGCAAAGTGAGCGCAGCGGTTCGACACACGGTGCGCATACGGTGTGTGTACGTGCTCTCCTCGCGTGTGGTGTGTGCTCGAGAGAACAGGAGAAAGAGAGATAGAATGACCAAGAGTGTTTTGGGTGGGGGGGGAAGTCTTTACCGTGCTGCTACCGAGAGTGGAGGGGAGAGCGCGAAAAGGAGAGCCGCGGTCGCGTCTCGTGGCGCCCCGCTGTGCTTTTCTACAGAAAACTGTTGCAACCTATACGGTTCGTTCCGTCGTTCTTGGCGTTAAAGGCGGACGTAGAAGAGGAGCATCGGAAACGAAGAAACTAACGAGGAACGGCATTTAAGTACGTGCACGAAAAAGACTCGACGATATTGGAGTATTCGGAAGAGAAACGTCCGTTCTTTCGGTAAGAGGAGAAACCGATGTCGGAAAGAACTTATTCGTTTTCGCGTATTAATCGTACGAAGTGTGCGTTATTTCGCGCGCGCGCGTTTGTGTGTGTGTGTGTGCGTGTGCGTGCGTGTGTGTGTGCGCGTGTGTGTGCGTGCGCGATAATCGAAGAGAAGAGAGGAGAGTGTACGACATTGTCGTCGTTGTCGTCCGTAGTCGATAGAGGCCGATATTTACGCGTGCGTCCGTTACGATATAACAGGAAAATGGCCTTTCCATCGGACGACGAGTGCTGTCGTTTTTGAGTCGTAAACGAGCGAGAGAGAGAGAGAGAGAGAACAACAACGTCGTCTCTCTTCCTTCTTTCTTCATTGCCCTCGCGTCCCCTGTGTTGTGTCGCGCGTGTTTTCTTTTTTCTCGTCTGTAAGAATCGTTCGTGTGTTAGTGGCTTGTATACGTAGAGACGTTTTCCGACCGAATAGACAGCGAAAGAGAGAGAGAGAGAGAGTGCGTGTGTGTGTGTGTGTGTATGTCGTGCGTGCGTGCGTGAGAGAGAGAGAGAGAGAAAAAGTCTCGGGGTGGTGTCGTCTCCTCGTCCTGACATGGAAGAACTATCCCTTTTCCCGATATCGACGGGCTGCATCTACGTCGGTGAGAAGCAATTTTTTTTTCGCCTCGATATTATCCCAATGTCATATGTTTGTTATTCGGTACGTCGTTAAAGTGTACACGCGTATCGACCCTTGTTCTTTCGATCTCTATCCCGATAATTTATCGTGATTTCACTTTTTAACGACTATTCCTCTACGCATAACCTCTCTCTTTATCTTTTTACTTATTGTCAACTTAAACACCGAGCTTCCGGCATAGTTAGAAAGACATCGAACAGCAAGTTTTTAAATGCAGGTAAAACAAAAAGAATAAAGAATGACAATGAAAATTTGTTTTGCGCGTAATCTTTGAATTGACTTTATATATCATAGACGTGAAAATAATTCAAAGGGGGTGTGGGGGAAAGGAGGTTAGGTGACGTTGTAACTGAGACAATCGTAGTGCATTAGATTTAAATCCCAAACGCGGACGTACACAGAATGCTCCGAACGAGAAACCCTTGAGGTTATGTGACGTTGTAACTACGATACCGACTAACGTTAGATCTAAATAAACCGAACGGGAATTATACAGATGAGAACATTTCAAAGTAGAAACTTTTGAGGTTATGTGACGTTTTAATAAAGAATAGACGAGTATGTTATTCGATTTAAATGACAAGAAAGAGATCCAAAATCTCTCCGAGAAAAAGTATGCGCGCGACGATTCTCACTCTCTCTCTCTCTCTCTCTTCTCTCTCTCTCTCTCTCTCTTCTCTCTCTCTCTTTTCTCTCTCTTCTCTCTCTTTCTCTACGGACCCCTTCCCCCAGCCCACCCCACCCAACCCCTCGTCCCTTCGGCGAGACGAAGCTTCGTAGAATCGAAGAACGTAGCCACCTTCGCACGGCCCAATGCGCATGCCCCGCGCGTTAACGTTACGAGATACATATATAAGTTTGCAAACGAAGAGGCGCGTCACGAGACGTTCGTTCATTTCTTCGTTCATTTCTTCGTTCGTTTGTTCGTTTGTTCGTTCGTTCGTTCGTTCGTTCGTTCGTTCGTTCGTTCCCTCGCTCGTTCGCGAGACTTCGAAAAGCGACTCGAATTTCGATGGATCGCTGTGCGTGCGATTATTACGAGAGAGAGAGAACGTTGACTACGCTCGTGTCACACGAGACGTTACTTTCCAAGAGATTCTCTTTTATCTCTAGATAACGATTCATCATCGTTACAATTACCTTGTATTCTCTTTGTTGTCAAATATCTTACATAATTATTTTACATTGTTTACCCGTTTTATAATCAAATTCTCTCTTTGCCCGGTCTAAATCAAAAATAATCCAATGTGGAACTTTATCGGTAATGTCGGAATCATTATTATTTAATATAGTCTTTTTTTTTCTATATAATAGTATAGTATTGGGTTGACCAATAAATATATTCTATAGTTTTTAATATAAAAATGTCTTATAAGAGAGAACTGTATATGCTTACACAAATACGAACATACACACACAATCTCTTATCAAATTTGCCAATTTGTTGAGAGATTTCTGAAGGAAACGGAAAGACCATCATTGGTCGTTACTTTTAATCGATTTGATTTTGCAATAATAAGCATACAACCGAGTCAACTCGATTAACTTCGGTTATTACGATAATTGTAATATCGATAATATTTGTAAAAACGGATGGTAGAATAGTAGCGTTAAAGTTACACGATATGTTGTTGTGGAGGGATGTTTCGAATGCTCGAATAAATAATCGAGACGAAATGTTGCCAGGCTCAGTCGTGTAAAGATTCGAATTCGGGTCATCGTTGTTGCGATAGAGCAATAAATGGCCCACTTTTCGAAATCCCTCGAGTCGTAACGAGTTCAGAACGATAACGTCTATTTCGTGGGTAGGCATCGAGTTTATCGTTTTCCACGTATCTAAATTCTATGCTTAAAATGCAATTTTTTGATCATTTTTAAACGAACGCATCGCTTTTCGATACACGCACGCGAACACGTATGATGCTTGTGCGTATGTGTATATATACATATGTATATGTGTATGTATGTGTATATATATATATATATATATATATATCGATTTTAGATGGCTCGAGGTCGATAAACGAGGGCATTCGGATTAACAATGCGCTATCTGACAGATAATAATTTCTTATCGTAACTACGTTTCTTTGGTAAAGAGATGCTTGTTTCTTTGAAATAATCTACCCGTACCACGTGGATACGATGGAGCAACGCGTAAAACTAGGAGACTTTGGATAGGAGCCAAAGATTAATTAAACATTTTTCAACATTTTATATTTAATATTTCGAACGAAATATGTTTTGTAATGTTCAAGTAGCAATGTAGTACAGTATTTGCATATACATGCAATGTCGGTATCATGGGATTAGATTTATCTATAATCCCTTCGTCGAGTTATTAATTAAAATAGAAAATGAGGAAGTAAGGTTCTTCGGTGTCACGAGGAAGACTAAGTCAAAGGATTTTGCGTGCGCGTGTTCTTTTTTTTTTTTTTTTTTTTTTTTTTAATAAGATGCAGTTTTCCAGGAAATTTTTTTTCTTTTTTTTCCAAGATTGGGTTCACCCCCTCTTCTCCCATACACTTATGTAGGGATATATCGATATTGATTATCATTATAATTAATATTTATACGACGAGAGCGAATAATATCGAATAATTATTTAGAATCATCTCTGATTCATATCTATCGATATTCATTTAGTTCGTTTTCTTTTTATGCGAGTGCATTTACGATTTGTAAATTGTCCCGAGGAAATTCCTTGATCGCGAACAACATAACGAGTACAATAACGAGAATGGTACATTCGGTTCATAGCGAAAAGATGATTAAAAAGAAAATGACAAGATGGAAAAAAATCCGCAAAGTATTACAACTTGTAAAAGCTTACACGTAGCGTCACTTCCTTTCTTCTCTTTCTTCGTCTGATAAATGTAAAAGTAATCGTACATTTGTTACTTTTCTCACAATTACCGAGATCATCCGTTGCATTTCGCGATCCATTCGCGTTAGGCGTCTGCCCCGTCGATCGCTTCGTTTATCTAAAAGTTATCGAAGATTCGAACGCGTTGGCCAACCCAATACGAAATTTAGAATAGAAGAGAAAGATGGGTTGTTTTTTTCCTTTTTTTTTTTTTATTAGGAGATAAAAAAAAGATATGAAAAAAGATTGGACTAATAAATGTTTTCTCTTATATTTTAGAATCGATCGACGAATCGTTAAGGTTTCGTACAATCGACACGAGAGAATTAGAACCGTGAGGAATATAAGGGAAAAAGTGGTAAAGGTGGAGGTGGTGGAGGAGGAGGGTGGAGGACGGTGGTCGCGTCGTCGTCGAGGAGTTCGACGATTGAAAATTATGTTCAAACTGAATGTTACGGGAGTGGCGAAGAAGAAGAAGAGGAATTCGATCGGGCTATCTTGCTCGTGTAGAGAAAAAGGGATCGAGGAGAAGGAGGAAGACGGGGAGGAGGTCGTCTCCGGCTTTGCCGTCCTCGTCGTCCTCGTCGTTGACGTCGTTGACGTCGTTGACGTCGTGGACGTCGTTGACGTCGTTTCGTCGTTCGAAAACGTTAGATATCACGATTCCCGTGAAACTCGTACCGACTCCTACTACTGTTCTCGTATCATCTTCATTTCTCATCGAAGAGACGAAGAAGACGAAGAGAAAAAGAAGGAGAAGAAGAAGGATACTGGTGAACTTCGATAAACGAGAGGCCAACGAGAAAGCGAGATAGGCCTCGTTTTACGACGAATCGTGAACGAAGAGAAAGAAAAACTCCAATTTCGGAAGTGCTTCGGAAGAAAGTAGTTTGGTGAAAACCTGTGCGCTCGCTATTATTTTCTTCGGCTATTATTATTTTAGTTTCGTTTCGTTTCGTTCGTTCCGTTCCGTTCCGTTCCGTTCCGTTCCGTTTCGTTTTGCTTTCTTTCTTCTTTTTCTTCTTCCTCCTCTTCCTTTCTTCTATTTCTTCTTATTCGGTGAGAATATATACATAGAGAAAAATCATCGTTCCTTGTGAGAGTTCGGTGAACTCGTGCATCTTTCTTCTAACGTGACTCGTTTGGCAGAGGTGTCTTTGGATTTTCAGACATTTTGCACGGATCTTCCCCGGCAATGCGACGCCGCGCCTATTCTCCATGAGAGGAGGCACATGTCCATTGCCACGGCTGAAAATGCAGGGTAAGTTTTGTCCATTTTTCATTTTTCATTTTTCTCTTTTCACTTTTCTCTTTTCTTTTTTTCCCTTCTCATATTCCTACATGGTGGTTATCGCTATTTCGAATGGTAGGTAGGTCGACGTTAGGCCCGAAAAGATTCGACGATTATCTCTTCTAATCGAAAGCAAGTCGAGGTACGCGGAGAGAGAGAGAGAGAGAGAGAGAGAGAGAGGGAGAGAGCGAGAAAGCGAGTTTGAAAATTGGAAGCAGCGTGAAATCGAGTCGGCCAAAACATCGTTTCTTCTTTAGCCTTTTATCGTTCACGCCGTGGTGTTATATAACGAGTTACGATTCGGATCGCGCGTCGTTGCATCGAATTTGCGTGCGCGAATCAAAACGACTTCCACTCCTTCTACGTTACTTTATTCTCTTCTTCGTCTCTGCCTCTCCTCCCCTACATTAAACGTAGAAACACGAAATTCGTTGATTCGTCATCGAGAAGAAAGGCACGGGCCACGCTCGTCGTTTCTCTCTCTCCCTCCCTCCCTCTCTCTCTCTCTCTCTCTCTCTCTCTTCGTTTCTTTCTTTCTTTACAAGGAGGAGCATTATTAGCCGAAGAAATTTTATTCGATGACGAGTAACGCCGAGTTTCTTCGGATTGGGGATGGGGCGGAGGGAGAGGGAGGAGAGGTACGATATCAACGTCCGTCGTAAATACGTTATTTTTAGTATTCAACGCGCTTAACAACGATTACTATACAGTGTCAAGATATCTTTAATCGTTCCGTGGATGTTTGCCTCGGCGCTGACATTGATTGGCTGACAAGTTGCGTGACCTCCTTGTGTCGTTGATCGTAAAGAAAATTTGAACGTTTCGAGAGGGAAAACGTAAGATTTTAAGTACAACTTTTCCTTTTACGGAAACTATTAAGCGCTTACCTTTTCTTTTCTTAATTCATCTATTCGCGTATTCTTCACCCACCCCCCCCCCCCCCCCCAATAGAAAACGATCGGATAGGAAACTTGGTCTATTCGTAAAAGTTCAAAGAGAGAAACTATAAGATACGTTTAACGTAATTTTCTCTTTCCATTGCAGGAAGTACTATTTCGCGTTTTATATTAGTTTATTTGTCTTGCCGGACGAACAAATCGGCCGATTTCTTTGACTCGGCCAATTTCGCATAATTTCGACGTCCCCGAGGCTTCGTTGATGAAGGGTCTGATTTCAGAGGTAGGCAATCATGGCGAATTATCGGCATATTTTTCGTCATTAGCTTACTTGGCCGATATAGTCGGAGAACTAGAGGGAACAAACGACCACCGTTAGATCCTATATCGTGTTGTAGTTCCTTCATAGAGAGGAATCTTCTCAAGGTCAACAGCAGGCAAGCAGTCGGCAAAGCGGCGGGCGGTGGCGATGGTGGTGGAGGTGGAGGTGGAGGAGGAGGTGGTGATGGTGGTGGTGGTGGTGGTGGTGGCGGCGGCGACGGCGGCGACGACGACGGCGGTGGGCGACCATGCCAACTCCAGGCCACGAGGCACACGCGCTCGTTCTTATGTGGCCTCTCTTTCTCTCATTGAGCATACGAGCGTATACTCTCCGCCTGTTTCGGATCAGGCCCTTCCGGCCGGCCGGCCCTTCCTAGTTTCTTTGGTTCCCCTCTTCTCGAATGTCTCGGTCGAATGCATCGTTTTCTCGATTCCTCCCGAAAATGTTCCATCTCGTTTTCTACGTCCATGCTTTGACGATCGGCCTTATCTTGAAAACGCTGATTCGGCTGTGCGAAATTGAAAAAGAGTGGGGGAGACGGAGCATCGAACGCCGTCGTCTTCTAATCTTTCGTCTCTCTGAATGGCATTTGAATAATTTCGACTGCAGGAAATATCGATTAGTCGTACGTTTGCTTGTTCGGGAGTTAACCGCTGCTTTCTCGATTCCCGCCCGTATACATATCGATCGGTCCCCTATGATAACAGGGTCGTGGACGGTTCATAAAGTCCGCCTTAGTGCCGTCGACGTCGAGAGTATTTCTTTTCGTTAAAAAAAATGTTTCTTCATTACCTTGACGTCATTTCTTATTAATTCACTCGAACGGAATCCGAGGTTAACGACCTTTCCATCCCCTTCTCTCTCTCCTCTCTTTCTCTCTCCCCTTCAAAGGCAAAGTAAGCTCGACGAGGAAGCAAAACTTGAGCGTAACGACCGTCTTAAAAGTATCGATAAAAACTCGCTTAGTACGTTTCTTATTTTTCGATCGTTATGTATCGACCAATCTCAGGAAGATCCAGTAAGAGAGAGAGAGAGGGAGAAAGGGTGGGAGGGAGACAAGGAAGGGCGAGGGAGAGCCCTCGGAGAAAAAGAAGTAGAGAGGCCTCGTTTCCTCGGCAATTTAGGCATGCACCCGCTTCTTCTCCTCTTCAACCTAGCAGCAACCTATATCTACCTTCCTACCTGCCACTCGGTGGGGGCTAAAATTACGTTTTCTCGGTAAAGCAACGCAAGAAGCGAAGCCACGGCCGAGCAAAAGGATCAAAATCGTCGACCGGAGTGTGCGCATGCTGCTGCTGCCGCTGCTGCTGCTGCTGCTGCTCGAGAGAGAGAGAGAGAGAGAGAGAGAGAGAGGGAGGGAGTAGGCAGTTTTGTCTAGAAAGTTAGGCGACGTCGAGGGGATGACCATGGAAGTAAACTACGTTACACAAGCTTAACGGCGTGGCATGCTGCTGTTACGGCACACCGCGCGTTGTCGCTACTTGTGAGAGAAACTCGGCAAAGAGAGAGAGAGAGAGAGATGAGAGAGAGAGAGAGAGAGAGAGAGAGAGAGAGAGAGAGAGAGAGAGAGAGAGAGAGAGAGAGAGAGAGAGAGAGAGAGAGAGAGAGAGAGAGAGAGAATATTGTTTTTACTAAAAATTCAAGCAGAATTCACAAAGCGTTTGGAAGAAGCATGTTCTTTAGGTTAATGCGAATTTCTCTTGATTCTCCGCGACTTCGTGACGCGAGTATGATATTTTTGTGTCTCTTTCGTGGCACTGGCCCAAAGCAAGCACGTGACCCTTTCGTTTCCAGGGTATTAGAGAGAGAGAGAGAGAGAGAGAAAGAGAGAGAGAAAATGGTTGTATTATCGTTAGTGAGAGTCGAGATTCTTGTAAAAAAATCTGTCATTAATTTCTTGTTTGTCGTTGCGTAGAACATTCGTTCGATTCTCTTTCAATATTGTTCATCGCTGGCATTAGCGAATAAGCGCGTCGTTTTCACTGCCACTCCTCCTCTCCTCTCCTCTCCTTCTCCTCCTCTTTTTTCTTCAACTAAGAAACATAACGGTCGACGGCTTCGTCGACGCTATCGTAGGTATCGTATTCCGGTCACGAGATACCGAGCCGATCGCGTCCGAGTTAGTTGCTTTAACGACGATCCAAGATCTTCGGCGAAGGGAAAAATCCAATTTTACTTCACACTTGCCCGATATATTTTTTTCTTTTTCTTTTTCTTGTTGCTGTTGTTGTTTTTTTCGTTTTTATCATCGATGTGTACCCATCATAGATTTTAGCGGCGGAAAGAATGCGATTGAATGAAATAATAGCGCGAAAGAAAACATTATATATCTATTCTAGAATATCCGTGTACCCTTTCCTCTCTCGGGAAGAACTTTGAACGACGAGGAACTTATATTTCATAGATATTATTCTCGTAGGATGAAAGTATCGTTTACTATACCCTCGTAAACGTTAATATACCAACTTGGCCGAAAGGAAAAGCCCGATCAAAAGGAGATTAAGATTTTGTTGAAAATTGTACTCGGTTAAACGTGGATATACTCCTCCGCTGCGTCGACTGTGGCGGCATCCGCGAAATCGATACAACGCGTTCACGAACACATTGCACCGGACTACGGACTAGAAGGCACGACTACAATAATAAGAAGTAGGAAGAGTAGGAGTAGAGAGGGTGAAGGATGAAGAGGAGGAGGAGGAGGAAACCGAGGGAGGATGGCAGTAGCGACGCGACGATGGCGACGACGCCGACGCCGCTCGTCGAGAGAAACCATCTCTCTCTCTCTCTCACACACATACACTCACTCTCGCCCCCTCCCCGACGGGAGGAAAAGAGGGGACGTTATATCGCGGAGGGATGGAGAGCGGCACATATCGACCGGTCTACGAAGAACGAGCGCCAGTCGAGAACGGGGGTCAAGGTCGTCGAATGTACCACGCCTGCCTCCATCACCCAATAACGCGGCCGACGTAGACTAGTAGAGTAGAATACTTTTCTCTTTCCCTTTCTCTGTTACATATTCAGGACCATTTTTCTTTTCATTTTTACGTCCACTAACCGCCTTTACAAATTTGACAATCCCTAGTGATATCGCTTTAAAGTTATTATTAATTCACGTTTAAAAAGCCATCCAGTTGAGAGAAATTATCGTTTACGTTCTTACCTCGTTTCTGTAATAATTTAGAGAGTAGAAGTTCTGATGTAAGACGACGCTATCCTCGAAAGAGGAGGACTATACTTGGATTTATGATTCATCTCTTTAACGAAACAATGGCTGGGAATATGTAGACGTGAAAAATTTCAAGTCTGGTACCGCCAGAGAACAACACGATGATAAATCCCGGGGTGGTTCTAATTTATTTGGAAATTTCTTCGTCGTATAAAAAAGAAAGAAAGAAAGAAAAAAAGAAAATATATATATAACTATCGGATGGAAATGGACGGATGAAATGCCGGTACTTGCTTATCGGCTCGCCGGGGACTCGCGTTTATTTCCATTATGTTCGCTCGAAGTATTTCATGGTTGTTCCTAACGACATTCACTATACAATTTCACGCTTCGCACGAAGCGATTGCGTCGCCGTGCGGTGTCGAAACGCACACGGGAGTCGTGTGTGCGGAGGAATTCGAGTACGGCACGCGTTCTTTACTCGACGTGTCTTGGCCTCGACGATTTTTACACCGGGAAATCGATAGATAAACTTTTCTTTCATAATAATATATAGATACTTGGACGTATTTATGATTCGGACTTTTCGAGCCTCGAAGATGAATAAGTGAAGGAAGGAAGGAAGGAAGGAAGGAAGGAAGGAATATAATGCTAAAAGAAAAAGTAAAAAAATGTCGATTCGTTAAAACGGTCTAGGAGCAGTGTTAAATCTTCCCTGTATCAAACGAGTTCCAAGCATAGAAAGGAGTATTCGAAATATCGGTAAACTTGCTTTCGAGACAAGGTCGAAACGTATAGAGTATCCTGTCTCCGAAGGGAGCGTTCGCATTTCGGCAGAAGCGAAGCGTGTGGAATTTCATTTTGCGTCTTGAACGCTTCGCTCCGCTCCGTTTCTTCTCTCCTCTCCTCTCCTCTTCTCTCCTCTCCTCTCCTCTCCTCCTCTCTCTTCGTTCACGTTCCGCACTGTCCTGCCCTAACCGTGCGGCGCACCGTAAAAAGAACCTAAACGCCCTAGCCGTAGACAGATTCTATAAGGCTCCCTCGAACCCTTTGTTCTCCGAAGGCCACGAATTTTGCCCGTATACGCCTAGTCTCGGCCATTATTATTATTATTATTATTATTATTATTATTATTATTATTATTATTATTATTATATAACCTAACCGAACGATATATCTAGTTTCGCTTCGAAACCACGACGATCGCGTTGCCTCGACGAAAACGTGTTTCTTCTTTTTCCCCACAACGATCCAAATTCTATATTCCTCCTTTTTAATTATTTTAATTTGAATAATTTTCTCGTTGAAACCGAAGCGTTCGTTCGAACCGCTCAAAGAGAGATAATTTTACTCGTTCGATTTTGTTTACTCGTTATGAGATTAGAATATATTTTTCGAGACATAGAGCCACTTTATGAAAATATTCGTTCGATATAGATCCAACGGGGTTCGACTCCGATTTATATAATAGTGCAGGTCTCTGTAAACGTATCGCTAATCTTGGAACTGTCGTCGTAACGAGTCCATCCACATCGTTACCTCCTTTTTATCGCCTTCGCGTTTCGTATACATATACGCTATAATCTCTGCGATTAGAGATAAGAAAATTGAAATTTCTCGTCGATTGCTCGCGATCGGTTGTGGGGGCAACTATTACGCCATTTAACGTTCGCATTAGCCATTTGTCTTTACTCGTACGATAAATGCTTTGCGTTTATTCAAAGTATTTCAATGGTACCGTAGCCAACAATTTGTAATATATGCAAGGTACAATAGTAGTTAGTACCAACTAAATCGATAATCTATTACTATTCTCCGACGTACGAAAAAGTACTAAAAGTCTTCAAATCTCTCTTTCTATTTCTCTTCCTCTCCCTCCATATTCATCGATGAGTTTCCACTCGGTTTGAAAATACCAACCGCGATTTACATCGATGCCCGTCGATGCTTCTCGTGGGGCAGGTCAGTCCAGCTCGCGCACAGTATATATATGCCTACTTGGCATAACGCGCGCGCGCGCGCAACTTACGCTTCCTTCGTTCGGACTTTTTCCCCCGTCGAATCAAAACTCCTCCAACTTCTTCTTCATTTGCATATAGTCCGTCGGTTCTAAATTCAGAGTAAGTTAGTATTTCCTATAGAGCATGGCCTCTCGGCATCGATCCTTCAGGTTCTTTAAGGTTAAAATGCTAGCATGAACGAGCTACAACATCATCCACGGAGCGTATTTATCGTTAAATGTCTCATTCCTTATTTTTAATATTCGTTCCGGTATATCGGTCTTTTTTAACGATCGGAATTACGATATATACGAATGTTAGGCACGTTGAAACGTTTAACGACGAACGTACATCGAAAAGGCGCTACGCGCGTAATTTTTGGCCGAGACAAAGACGTGCATTCTAAAACGTTCGAGTTCTTTCTTTAGGGAACTGAAAAGAAGGAATACTTGCTATCGGTAAAAGGGGAGGTACAAGGGTTTGACCTTGGAGGCAGCCGGCCTCGCGGAGAATCGTGTACGCGCGTTATAATCTGTCCGGCTTTTTGGCCGTTCTTTTCGCATGAAATTTTGCTCCCTTTCGATGCAAGACGTTCCCCGACGACCGGATTTTAATTTTAACGTCGAGGGGGAGAGAGAGAGAGAGAGAGAGGAGCAGCGTACGACGACGTTCTAAGAACTCGCTCTTCTTCCCTCTCTCTTTCTGTTTTTTTTTTCTCTTCGTTTTCGAGGCACGATCTACGCGGTCCGTAAATCCTCGCATTTTCGGTAGATGCGCTTTTGAAAGAAAGAAAGAAAAGAGAGGAAGCAACCCTTATTTGAAATTCGTCGAGGAGAGAGAGGGAGAGAGAGAGAGAGAGAGTGAGTCTACTATCGATCCGTGCCAAGCCCTGACCGATGCGTTACGTGTAAACGCGTAACCTATGCGCGTTCCATGCATTATAACGCAACGTACGAAGGTACGGGATCGTATCTGCGTATCGTTCCCTACGAAATTTCATTCCTATAGTCCAATCTAATTGATAAACAAAACCGATTAACGAACTTTGAAGTCGTAAGGGCCTGATTTATCGCGTATTAGGAGGTGTGTACACCTCCCTCGATCTCGTAGTTAGGCACTGCGCGTTTTTCTCTGCGATGGCCTAGCGTTTCGACTGCTGACGTCGGTGGTACCCGCAGCAACGACCGCAGCGGAAATTCGAGCGGCAAAGTTAGTCGCGATCGAGCCTCGTCATCGTACGTCCACCTACACAAATATTGATACTCTCAACGTGTCATCATCTTTTTTCTTTTTATTTCTTTTCGCGCCCGCAGTCTTCTCCGTCTTCGTTTTATAAGCCATTATTTTTCTTATATCGTCTTTGAATATCCTCCTGTGTGTGTGTGTGTGTGTGTGTATTAATTTTCATGTTTGGAGAATCCTTCCGTGTTAATTTTGCTAAGAGTCGACAAAGCCGAAAGTCGAAATGCATATCAACCCCATGTCACGTGAGAAATAAAGAAGAAAGGAAGAAAGAAAATCTTTTCCCCGGGGAAAGATGACTTGATTCTCTCTATCTCTCTTTTCGGAGATGACGATATTCTTTCGGAATCGTAGGAGGAGGAGGAGGAGGAGGAGGAGGAGGAGGAGGAGGTCACGTACTCGCTCGAACGCCGACGGTCGTTTTCGCATAATTTTTAATGGGTCGAGTTCATTGCGACGATATATGCTTTTTATTTTCTTGTTTCTCTTTTTTTTTTTTCCAACGAGAAAATTTCTTCTTCCACGAATTTTAACGCGAAACGTTAATTCGCGAACAACGTGAGTCCGCGCAATCGGCGTCGAGAGGAGTCCCTCTAGACGAAGGAGAAAACAATAATGAAAAAAAACAAAAAAAAAAAAGAAAAGAGGAGAAAAAAAGAAAAGTAGAAAGAGAAGAAGAAGGAAAAAAATGATCGATCCGTCGTATTGATCTTCGTTACGTAACGCTGTCCTGCCCTAGAAGAGCCGGGGCTGCCTGGACAGCGGAGGAGAGATGGGGGTGAGGAGGACGCGTCGCGTCGCGTCTAAACCACTCCCTCCCTCCCTTCCTCTCTCTCTCTCACTGCTCTTTCTCTATCTCTCTTTCTCTCTTCCTCCCGTGACGTAAAGACGCGAGTTACGTCATCATAGCAACAGCGGGGACACCGAGGCGGCGTCGTCTGTCGACATGGCAACTATTTCTCTCCCTTCCCACGTTACGTCTACATCGTGTTTATCATTAGCATCTCATCAAGCATAGCAGTGTATACTTGGTATTGTATAGCAGCAATCTCTCTCGTCCTTTTCTTGCGGTCAGAGTTGTGTTAGCCACGCACGCACCGGTTGATTAACTCCCTATAAACGTTGTCTAACTTTGAATTCATAGATTCGTATCAGGTGTACTTAATGCATTACTCGTGGCGTTTGTTATATCGTTTTTCGAAGAAGAAGAAAAAGAGGAAGAAGAAGAAGAAGAAGAAGATGAAGAAGAAGAAGAAGAAAAAGAACGGCTCGCTCGAATTCCGATCGAGGTATCTCGAGCGAGTCGAACGATCGAAATGGGACCGAGCCAAAAGCGAATTTCAGGTTGCCATGAGAGAGAAATGGAGAGTCGTTCCGAGTATCCAGCTGGTGCTACAAGTTCAATCTGGCAGCTGTTCGAAAGCACGAACTTGGGAGAAGGAGAGGGAGAGAGAGAAGAGGGAGGGAAAGAGAGAGAGAGAGAGAGAGGGTTTGGGAGGGAAGAAAGAGCGACCGAGCGTCGCTCATCGATGGAAGAGATCGTAGACGTCATCGAGGCGTATCGGTTTAAAGTTCGATCGATGCGAACGGTAGAGTACGTCGGTCGCTGAAACGCCATGGTGTGTCCGAGCTCTCGGTAAAACGAGGACGCGCGTTTTTCTTTCCTTTTTTTTTTTCCTTTTCAAAATCAATGATAATAATCTTTTGAAATGTATATCTTAGATACGATCTCTACGAGTAATAATCGTTTACTTTTGCATTCCGGCGACAAAGAGATTTTGTCGATGGTCGTAAAGATTTTCACCCGAATGTTTGTATTTTAATTTTAGAACGACGAGGAAACCTTCGCATAAAAGTAACGGATCGAGCGAGACGCTCGTAGGTCGCGTTTCGATACTGTCACAGTTATCCGCGGTGAAAACGATAAAACGATAAAACGGCTAGTCCCCGTGGCCGTTCGTTCGTTCGTTCGTTCGTTCGTTCGTTCGTTCGTTCGTAGGAAGTGACCGCACATTTAATTTGGTCGAGGTCTCTCGGTTACGCTTCGCTAGTAACACACTTCTCTGGTATAGGCACGCGCTCGTAAACTGTTCCAAAGACGCGCGAGTACCTCAGCCACGGCCATCGACCAGAGAGTTTCTGCGCTTAACTACCAATGTGTGTATATACCCACCACCTCTCTGTTAGTGACCTACGCTTTCGCCGTTCCGATTCTTCTTTGCGGAGTTCAGGTTCACTTTCCTTCGTCGTCGTCGTCGTCGTCGTCGTCGTCGTCGTCGTCGTCGTCGTCCTCGCACGTTTGTCGTTCCCCTTACCCCGTTTACCCCTCGCTCCTCCTCTCTGTCTTCGAGTAAGGATTTTCTTTACGAGTCGAGATTCCCTAAATACGATCAGATAAACGTCACCGTTACCATAATTCGATTTATATCTCGCTTTACGAAATTCCCAGGAAAAGTTTATCTTTTATTTTTACTTTTTTTTATTTATTTATTTATTTCTTTTTTTTTTTTCATTTTGAAGCTTAAGAACCACAATTCCGTACGTCGACGTAATTTGTTCCCGAACTGAGAGCCCTCTTTCAGGGATGATTTCAATCGATCAATTTTTTATTTCTATCCCTTCGATCAAATTTATTTATTTATTTATTTATTTATTTTTTTTCCTTTGCATCTACTTGCTTGCGACTTTTTGTCAGGCAAGAGGGCATCGATCATTTCGTATCTTCGCGTTTCTTATTTTACGAAGCAATTCGTCGTCGACGTCGACGTCTGGCTTATATCTTTTCTAAGCGAGTTTGACGCGTTACAAAATGAGTTTTGCAGAGATTCCGATCTTCGTTAAAGCGTTGCCTCTCCTTTCGAACGATCGACGATGGCAATTTTGAAAGTGAATTCGGTTGCCCGGTGAAAGCCGGCTGTGATGTCTTGGTAACGAACGTGCGACGACGACACGGTCATCGAATCGCAGTATCGTTCTCTTTCGTTGATTCCTTTTTTTTTTCCCCTTCTCCCGTTTTCTTTTTCACGAAATCGAGCGTAGTGGTTTTTTGCGTTACGAAAGATCCTTCGAATCTTTCTAAAGATCGTTCGTTTAGTCGACTGCCATAGAAGGTCATTGGTGAACCACCGTTACTCCACTTTGCGGAGTTTAATCCAAATCTTTCTAATATCGCATGATTCGAGTGAGAGCGCTCTCGACGACAGAGATCATACAGAATTGTCCTCCGTTTCTAAGATAATTATTCCTCTCGTTTTTCTTTTCTCGATCGATCGATCAGCGATATGACGAACGATAAACGCACTATATCACGGAGAATGAGGGGGGACTAAAAAAGAGGGGAAATCGTTCGATCTTGCGAAATGAATTGTCAAGATCGAGTCGATCGTGGTAATGGATAAGTTTGGGCGTTTGGATCTTGACGAATAAAATGGTTGATAGAACAGGTGTTCGTCCGTGAAAGTGCGATTTTTACCGTGATTGGAAGCGCGCTAGAAGCGCGAACGTCGCAACGGAGGACGATATATATATATATATCGACTGGAAGGAAGGCGAATGAGTGGTCGTATCGGTATGCAAGAAAGAGAGACGGTCAACCTTGGAGGGATCGGAACTTTAGATGGCAGGAAGAATGTCGCATGAAAGTTGTATGAAAACCAACAACGTTTGAAAGCTTTGCGACAATCTCGACCTTTTTTTCCCTCCCCCCAATCTTTGTCTACCGAAACAACGTACATCTCGCGATATACGACTCGCTCGGCCCGACGATGAAGGTTCTGTTCTAAGAAAAAAGAAAAAAAAAAAAAAACAAAACAAAAAAGAAAAGTTATAGACCGTCTTAAGATAGTTTGATCTTTGAATCTTTGCTGAAATCGTCGAATAGTCGTATTAAACTTATCGTTCAAAGAACGTGCATGTATCTCTCCTCCTCCTCCTCGTACGAATCAGCTTTGATATAATCGTCCTTTGAACAAATCAAATAAAAGAAATGTAAGATATGAAAGAGAGACAGACAGACAGACAAACACACACAGAGAGAGAGAGAGAGAGAGAGAGAGTCGAGAACGTCTCGCTCGCTCGCTCGCTCGCTCGCGGGCCGACGCGCATGTCCGCGTTGCCATGATCGCCCTGGCCCACTGACCTATATTACACGCGGGTACAGGTCCCGCATTTACGTGTCGACCCACAACCGATACTCCGAGCGTGGCGTCACAGCCGAGCCACGCTAGTTTGTTCGCTGCTTCGCGTCACGATTTTTCTTCTTTCTCGCACCTTAGTTTTGCTCTCTGTCTCTCTCTTTCATACTCACGCACACGCACACGCACACGCACACGCACACGCACTCTCTCTCTCTCCCCTCTCTTGATAATAGGAAACGAGTCGATCTATGATCCGGTGACGTTGGTGTATACTGGAGAAAAGAGAAGGGAGATACACGAGTGTGTGCGGGTGTCGTTGCCGAGTGTCTCTCTCTCTCTCTCTCTTCTTTCTTTTCTGCAAGAATTTAGTGCCGTCGTTGTTGCTATTAGGTGACAAGAAGGGGAAAGAGAAGAAGAGAAATTCTCTTTTCTCCTTCTCTCTTTCGTTTTCTTCTCTTGCCGTTGTTAACGCGGTGAAAAGAGAAACCGAAAGAAGAAGAGAAGTTGTTCCTCTCTCTCTCTCTCTCTCTCTCTCTCTTTCTCTTTCTCTTTCTCTCTCTTTTTTCATCTTCTCTGCAAGAATTTCGTGTTATCGTTCCCGTTATTAACCTGCTGAAAAGAGAAACCAAAAGTAGTAGAGAAGAAGAGAGGTTCTTCCTGTCGGTCTCTCCTTTTTCACTTCTCTGCAAGAATTTAGCGTTATCTTTGCTGTTATTAACCCGGTGAAAAGAGAAACCAAAAGGGAAGGAGACTGGATTAGGATAAACTTGGGCAGAGTTAGAGAGAGAGAGAGAGAGAGAAGGGTGGGGATGGGGGAAGAAAGAGTCGTAGCGAGTGTCGAACGGATGACAGCAACGTTGATGCACGGGGCACGATGCAAGGTGCTTTTCTATGCGATAAGTTTGATGACGTAGGATCCTCCGATCATGTTCGCTCTCTCACCTACTTTTGCTTCTCTTTTCATCGGATTGGAAGAGGGTGCGCGCGTCTTCACCGACGACCGTATCCATCCCCTCCGTTTCGTCCGTTCCGTTCCGTTCCGTTCCGTTCGGTTTCATGGCGCCGCATCGTGCGGTAGGAAGAATGAAAAAAAGTCTCAGTGGGTGTTGTTTCCTAGTCGATGACGTTCGCGGATCAAGAGTTTCGGCTTATTTGTAACAATGGGGACCAATGGATCAACGAGAAGAATTATTTTAACGATAGAAAGGAAACCGAATTCGTTTATTTTCGTGACGTTTCCTCTATTTTCTTCCGCAAAACGGAAAATTGGAATCCTTGTGATCGCAGGGTAAAGATCGCTCGGTGAGAGGCTCGTATTCTCGCGCGCAAAAGTTATTGATCAAGGCTCGCTTTGCCGTGGATGCTTGACGTAGTCGTAGAGAGAGAGAGAGAGAGAGAGAGAGGGAGAGGGAGGGAGGGAGGGAGAGAGGGATGGAGATGGCAGAAAGTGCCGTTTTCCACATAGAAACGACTAACTTATCTGAAACAAGTTGCCCAAGATCTACATACCTACTAGTTTGTTAGATACTACGAAACAATAGAATAGCGTGATTATCGGATTCCATGGATTCACCTTGCTTTCCAGTCTCATGAACACCATGCGACCGAGTTACGTTCGACCGTAATGTTACTCTCTTTCCTTTTCCCTTTCTCTGGAATCTCCTAGTCTCTAACTTCTTCACCCAAATATTTCTAATATTTCTTCTCACTCTTTCTCTTTCTCTTTTTCTCCGTACAAGGGTGACAAATGAAAATCTAGATCAACGTAGATTATAATAATGTCACGCATAAAGCCCATTATTTTCTCATTAGAGATTCGATTTCGTATTTCTGTTTACCACTAGCGGACAGGAAATTAGTATTAACGTTGCTCTCCTTTTTATTTCGGTTCGTAGGCCTAGCCCGTGTCAACTGCTGGACCCGCTGTGGGTCAAAATGAGCGCGATCACCGGTAGCATCGGCAAGAAAAGAAAGAAATCGGATGCCAAACCGCAATCGCAGATGTAAGTAAATAACTACCGCCTAAAATATTTTTCCAATCGAAAGGTATTATCCCAAGGAAAATGTATTATAGGCGAGTTAGATCATAAAAATAATATATTTAACGATATATTTCTCTTCGGAGGCAGGATACGAAACGATGTTTGATTATCGATTGTTTACAGTAACAAGTGCCTTAACGAAAAACGACGACGTAACCAGGAGAACCTGTATTTCGATGAGCTTGCCGAGCTGATTTCCGCCACGGACATGAGCTCTGGCAAGACCGACAAATGTCAGATCCTTCAAAGAACCGTCGATCAGGTAAGCTTCGCTTTCTTTTTTTTCTTTTTTCTTTTCACTTCATTTTGCGCCTGGGTGGCGTAAATCGTACGCGATGGTGGCATTGTTTTACTAAATTATATAACGTGTCGTGTCGTACGCGTCACCAACGTGAATCGTTAAATTCGATGCTTTGCTTTTGACGAATCAATCACGATCGAAGATGGAAAACGAAAAGCCGCGTAGCGTAAAACTCGGGAAATCGATCTCGAAATTCGTTCGTGGTCGCAGACCGTGTTTTCAAATCAAATTTGTTTTCCTATCGATAACGATTCGCTATCTCGTTCAACAACGACGATACCGATATGCTCGTTGATATTTCTTTGAATATTCTACTTTGGGAACGTAAAAAGTATATATATAAGTATAAAAGTGTGTATATATATATATATATATATATAGAGAGAGAGAGAGAGAGAGAGAGAGTGCAGAGCCTGTAATCTTTGTGCTAGTCGAGAAACAAAACGTGGACCATCGAGATTTCGACGAGATTTTGAAGTAAGTGCTTAACAAATAGATAATACGTAGAAAAGATTTCTCGATCGCGAGAAATCGGTAATGGTGGTCGCGATCGTACAAACGTTGAACGTTCTTATCGATAGCATGCGTTTTATCGATGCCAATACTGAATGTATATCGCATTGGTTTTATCATTAATACCAATTAACTGTCAATATTTTTCGTTTAAGAAAATATCACGAGATTTCGTTTTTATTTGATCGAGAGAGAAAGTTTACCGACCTCGTGCAAAACTTGAAATTTTCATTATTTTCGGTCGATCTATGGACGAATATATTTTTCGTTAAAACTGGACGTAACAATGACGCGAACAATGCGTTAAAAGTATAACATTGTTACCATCTCCATATATGGGTAGGTGACGCATCGGAGAGTTAAGAAAGATCTATGGAATGCACTGAAATCATAGCGTTACCATTGTTGTTATTATTATTATTATTATTATTATTATTTCTATGGCACGTAGTCATTATTAGAGATAAATATATTCCGGAGCATTCCATGTCCAAGATAAAATTCGAAATTCAAAAGTATTTTTCTTCGATGCGCGACCGGGAAAGAAAGAAAAACTAATCTAGTTTGATTCATCGCTTTCTTAAAAATTTGTCCGAGTGGTCTTTGTCCGAGCATTCGGAGATTAGGAGAGTTAGGAACGTCGATGCTCTGACGCATCCGCTCTCCTAAATAAGACGCGATTGGCTCGTCCTAATGTTAATCGTCCATTTATTCTTTTTCGATCGAGAAAATCAAAGATCAATAATCGTATTTAAAATACGATGCCCTTATCTTCAACGTCTTTCATGTTATACATTATTAATCATGCTTATGCATGCGATATAAACGTTTGTATTTTTTTTCAAACATAATTTATAATGGTTCGATTTGTGCGACGAGGTGCGACAAGGCGCGACAAGGTTCAATAAGTGATTAAGAGATCTCAACCGGAGCGAATCGAGTATCTCGAGGTAAGGGTCTACTCGCGATTAGAAGAAACGTCGCGTAGGCGGGATTACCGAGTTCCTTCCAGGATGTCCGTGGGATATCGTGCAGTTGATAGCCACAGGCATACCGATATAGCAATTTCGAAGCGAAACGCATTTCGAGACCGTTCCAGTTGAAAACGTTTTTCTCTAAAGTTTTTCTTCCTTTTCTTTTTTTTTTTTTTTTTTTTTTTTGTTCTCCCCTCAACTACGGAATATAGGTCGTAGCAGATTCGACGACGACGAGTCGACGCGCGGCTACATATACCTTCCTATATATGATATTTCAAAGTTTTTTCTTTTTTTCTTTCTTTTTTTTTTTTTTTTTTTTTACGGCGTTAGAGATGATTAAAAAAATGTTAGAATCGAGAGGGACGACGGTGGGGTAGATCGAGAATGACTCCGCGGAGAGAAAGGGCTTTTGCTTTCTTCTTAAAGAAAAGTAAAGGTATATATATATATATATATATAATACGCGAGACTAACTCCTCGAGTCGTCGACCGAGCGATATCTCTAAATCTGGGCCAAGCGCGTCTTTTTTTCTTCATCGTTGAATCGATCCTGCCACGCGTTTGCTCGAACGTGTATGCACTTACCTCCTCTCCTCGTGCGTGCGAATGCAATCGTTATGCATCCGATAGTAGAGGAGAGAGAGAGAGAGGGTGTGTGATGGAAGAAGAGGAAAATCGAAGAAGGAATTATCGTCGTTTTCGTCTAAATTGCCACGACAATGGTACCAAGGAGAAAAAAAAGTAGGCGCGAGTGTTCCAGTTTCCTTGAAATTCTCTCCCGAGTGCGCGACTCGAATAATCTTTCGACGAAAATATTCGTCCAATTTTAGTCGATAACATTCTCTCTACTTTAGCTTTACGAATCAATCGTCGCTTTAATCGATACATTTCTGATCGCGTGTATATATATATATATCGTCGTGACGTGTAAGTCGGAGAAACGAGAGTCGGCCAATGACAAAATGACGTACGTTTTTATTCTTTCCTTCGTAGTTTAGTCATTTTTAAGAGACTTGGAGGTGTCGTTGGACTTACGTTACGTTACGTTACGTGGCGCATTGAATTATTATAAATTCGTCGAAGACGCATACACGTTTAAGGGGGTTGATTTTTGGCATCGCTGACACGAATACGATGAAAGCAAAGGATCGATCTCGTTTTTCGAGGAAGAAGAGAGAGAGAGAGAGAGGCCAGGCCGCGTCCGTCCGTCTTGCCGTTGCTCGTTGGCGGTGTTTCGCAAATCGCAGAAAGGTGTCCGTACTTTGCCCGGTTACCGGCTATGGAATGGATGCGCACGCGCGTGCGTGTATGCGTGAGTAAGTGCGTGCGTGCGTGTACCGTGTCGAAGGAAAGAGAAGGGTTACGACTTCCCGTCTTCTTTCTCTCTCTCCCTCTCTCTCACGCACGCACACACACACACACACACACACGATCACTCGCCAACTCTCGCTCGAGCACATTGCGCTAGAATCGTGCGCTTCACGGCCGAGCACGTGTCGATTCCGAAGGCGACAGCTTCGTAACGAAATGAAACGAAACTCTTCATTCGCGCTTGCCTTATTCTATTCATTTTCTTTTCTCCTTTAAACACGTTGACGTGGTCTCTTACTCTTTCAAATCCAAAGAAAATTCATCTTGATACCACTTTTCCTCTTTCGTTTTAGTTTTACGCGTTCTACGTAAGATGATATTTGATTTTTGAAATAGTTTTACGATTCGATTAATAATTGTTCAATTTTCGTCGATATCGACAAGATTTCTCGTCTAGATCGAAGCCTTTTCTCCTCGTACGAGCGATCGTACCCTAAACGGACGTAACGTATCAATAGATCCAATCGATCTTCATGGATTCGTTCGGTCCATCGTCGGCCCTGCTTAGAGTGGACTCGTCTAGATCGGTTCGGACGACTATTCACGGTTCGTGTTAGGTACACTTTCGAGGGCAGGAGGGACTCGATCATCTCTAAAAAGGGACGTTGCGATTTTGCAACGGCATTTGCAACGTAACGATGAAAACCCAAAGAAAGAAAGAAAGAAAGAAAGAAAGAAAGAAAGAAAGAAAGAAAGAAAGAAAGTATGAAAGTATGAATGGCAAAGACAGCGAGAGAAAGTAGCTTAAGAGATAGAGAGAGAGAGAGAGAGAGTGGGAGAGGGAGAGAAAGAGGGAGATAGATGGATAGATTGATAGTGCAACAAGACAGAGAGTAGACGGACAGTCGGACTGACGGAGGACGGACAGACAGAACTCGTGACGTGACCTTGAGTGACGTCACTGAGATCAATAGGAAGCGTCCTTTTTCGCGGCGTTACAACCCGAGAGAGCTACCTGAGCATGGATCTGCGTGACGTCACGTGCGCAGTAACGCGTTGCGCACGATCTTTCAGCGAGGAGGCACCGACAGGCGGCTGGTTGGAAAGGGAGAGAGGAAAAGGAGGATGAGGAGGAGGCGAAGAGCGAAAGAGATACGACGACGGCGGCGGCGGCGGCGGCAACGGCAGCAACGACAGCAGCAGCAGCAGCAGCAACAGCAGTAGCAGCAGCAGCATCAGCATCAGCATCATCAGCGATCGAGTCTCCTGAGAGGAGAAACGAATTGAAAGAATTCGCAGCCTCGTATTTCGATCCTCTTCTCGATTCTCTAGGTCTAGAGCGGACTTTGACCTCGATAAGAGGAAGGTATACCTCTGTGTACCAACAGCGACCAACAAGATCTCCTTTCTACCCAATTTTAGCTGCTCTTTTCGTTCGGACTTTTTCTTCTTTCTTTTCTCCTCCCCCTATAAATTGTACGATAGGAGGGAATATTCGAGGGAGGAACAGAGTTAAGGAATTTATCACGCTAAAATGGAGCTAGAGGTATTGCGATACTCTCGTACATATGCATGTATATGCACGCGCACGCGCATATGCGTGTGCCATCGTGAAACGACTAGCGGCAACATCGCACACCGTTTGTCGGACTCGGTGGAGTCACCGACTTTTCGAGGCCACCGCCACCACCACCACCACCACCACCACCATCACCACCACCACCGCCACCGCTACTACCATCATCATCAACATCATCATCATCATCATCAACACCACCACTAGCAGCAGCAGCAGCAGCAGCAGCAGCAACAGTATCGTCTTCTTTACTGTCGCCATTTTTACCATCGTCATCGTCACCGTCACCGTCACCGTCACCGTCAGCAGCGTCACCGTCAGCAGCGTCACCGTCACCGTCACCGTCACCGTCACCGTCACCGTCACCGTCAGCAGCGTCACCGTCACCGTCACCGTCATCGTTACCGTCATCTCCGTCTCGATATAGCCAGGGCCATAGCCAGAGCCAGAGTCATAGTCATAGTCATAGTCGTCTTCGTCGTTGTCGTCACGGCCGCATGTCGTCCGTCCGCCCGTCCGTCCGTTTAAATCCATCGAGATTACGAGCGCGATCTATCGGAGCCGCGAAATACGAGCTCAAGGACGCTCGACACTTCTCCCCTTTCCTTCTCTGACCATGAAAGTCGGTCGGTTTTGCAGAGATCTTCTTTCTTATTATTTTTTTTTCCCTTCTTCTTCTTCTTCTTCTTCTACTTCTCCTCTTTCTTTCCCGTACGTCAGGGGTGGGCAACTTCTTCTTCTGCGCCTCGAGCCGCACGATCATCCTCGCCGTCGATCAATCCGCGTTTCCCCACTGTTCACTAGCCACCAATCCATGCATCTTGTTAAAGACAAAAGCCGTGCGGCTCGCCAGGCAATAGAGGAGTCCGCCGCTTCAATAGGGATGGTCGGGGGTGGGGCGGGGAGGAGGAGGAGAAGGAGGAATCGTCTCCTCCCATCTTACCGGAACAGGCAAATAGGAGAAAGAGCCACATGCGGCTCGCGTGCCGCCAGTTCCCCACCCCCTACCGTACGTTCTGCAACGGTAAGTTCTCTGACGTATTTACGACGATGTCCGAGGTAGTTTCTTTCTTTCTTTCTTTCTATCTATCTATCTATCTATCTATCTATCTATCTATCTATCTTTCGACGGATCCTCGATGAAATCTTTTTATCTTTTACTTTTCTTCCTCCTAAGAGATAAGAAGCTCTCTTCGGGGCTCTTCGAGGATCTTCTACTCTTACCGGCATCGGGGACGATGCACCGAACGAAAATGACTCATCTCGAACAGGATCGTCTCTGCCTCTCTTTCGATCTTATTCCGTATCATCGTCGTTGGCAATGCTTACAAACTTTAGGAGAACCTCTTGGCCCATTGTTCGAAACGTCTCATGAATTTCATTCGCCACGTTTTAGCCTGACCTACCTTAATCGCGCTTTCTGTACGAAATAATTAAGTGGACCCTTGCGAATAACGCGTGTTATTCGTTTCGTGTCGACCCATCGGAACGTTGCTTTTTTACGTTACAAACCTTGATTGTATGTAATCGTTTAATATTAATATAAAATTTATAACAAACGTAATAGCCGTCGATCGAATTTCTAAATTCGTTTAAGAATCGAAATGTAAACGATCGACGGTTCCAAAGTAGTTGGTATACCGTGCGAATTTGTCTTCTTCGGTAAAGTATAATTGGTCGTTTTGAAATTTGTTAAATATCGCACGATGAATCATTCTTGATCGAGTCGCCGTCCGGATCGGTTTAAAACTTTTACGAACAGCTTAGCGAAAGTGTAAACGACGAAGCGATATCGTTGCAACCAAACTGCGCCTCGTGGATGCATCCATTGTATATAGAGTATTCCAGAACACGTGACTATTTTGGTTTTAAAATGGCGGCTGGAGGTCACCCAACCTGATTATTTTCTCGTTCGTCCGCCTTGCCTGCCCGTTTAGGTACTATCGCGATCGTCGAATCGAATGAATCGCGAAAACGAGCGACTTTTCCCATTTCGAGTTTTCGTTAAGCGCCGACTCTCTCTCTCTCTCTCTCTCTCTCTCTCTCTCTCTCTCTCTCTCTCTCTTCCTTTTTATTTATTTGCATCATTGCAGTGAACTCGCTCGACGTCGCCATTATGATTCTAGAATTTTCTTTCGTTACGCGTATCTAATAATTGTTTTGCTTTTTTTTCTTTTCTTTCTTTTTCCCCCGCCCTCTCTCTCTCTCTCTCTCTCTCTCTCTTTTAATCAAACAATTTTATAAAAAAAAAAAAAAAAAAAAAAAAACAAGATGTTTTCATGGAACATTGTATATTCGTACGATTTAAACGCAAACTTTAAACGAGCCGTCATCGCGGAAAGAAGGAAAAGTCGAATCAGCGTTTCGTATTATCTTTGCGGGTGAAATTGTAATGACGTGGTAAGGGGAAAAACGAATAGAATGTATGTATATTCGGCGAAAGAGAATGCAGGATTCTTTGTACGTCTTTTAAGGTGTTTGTTTTTCTTTTCACTTCGTTTTTCTTTCGTTTCTCTCTCTCTCTCTCTCTCTCTTTTTCTTTTCTTTTTTCGATATCTAGAATAACCGGTGAAAGCTTTGCTCGACCGGTGATTTACGTTATAAAAATTTTTAGCATCGTCGGCATCGTTCCTTTTTCGACTCGGAGAGAAAAATGAAATTGCATTTGTAAAAGTCGAAGCTTGCGTTGCATCGAAGCGGTATGCGTCATTCGTATAAAATTTCTTCTCATCGATATATATATATATATATATATATATATATATATATATATACATATATATATGGGTGATACTACACTTACGTGAAAACCCGTGTAATAATGTCATTAAGAAAAGGATTTAGCGTGATTTATGCACTTATTTTCTTTTTTTTTGGCAGATAAATTTTAATTCGAAAAGAAAAGAAAAACAAGAACGCGTTTCTCTCTTTTTACCGGATATTCCATCTTTCCTGTTTTCTTCCCTCCCCGGTTTCGTTGGATAAGATAAAAAAGCTTCCTGCAAAATAATCAATCAGATTTTCGATGGTTACCATCCAGTTTTAGTAGGTCAACATACCACGTGTCGACTATATATGCATTTATGCTTACTAAAATACGTCAACGCCTTATATTCTGACAGAAATGCTTTGCCTTACAGATTCGGCACATCAGGCAACAAGAGGGTTCGAACAGTCATGCCGTGCAACAAGGGGAAGTATCTTCGTCGAATCCTAACATACTGTCCAACGATCAAGTTGGTCCCATTTTGTTGGAGGTAAGAATCGATTGGTGTACGAACGACGAGCTTATATTAATTTTGACCGATGCATCACGCTCGATGGTTTTAATCGAACGCGATCGTGCGTCGACGTCGTCTTCTTCTCGAGACTAATATTTAAGAGAAGGAGGAGGAGGTGGAGGAGGAGGAGGAGGAGGAGGAGGAGGAGGAGGAGGAGGAGGAGGAGAAAAAAAAAAGAAGAAGAAGACAAAAATCACCGCGTGTCGGTTAACAATCCGGAACGCTGCTTAGATCCGATCTCGATCAATTATTTGCAGGAAGTTGTTAAAAGGAGAACAGCTTGGCCACGTAAGGAAATAGTACAAGCTATACTTGTATGCGTACGTTATGCTGATATCAAAAAGAATATTGTTCGTAAGACTATTAACAGCTTCCTACGAAAGGTATCCGCTTCTTGCTTTCCTTTTCGCCCGACGACTCTTTTTTTAATTTTATTTCTATCCCTTCATATTTAGCGATTACTACCCCCGTGTAACTGTGCACCTATATATTTGTTTCTTCCTTCTTTATTTTTACAGGCGTTAGACGGCTTCCTGTTCGTCTTAAATAGCGAGGGACGAGTGGAATACGTAACGGATAACATTACTCAGTATATCAATTATACGAAGGACGATGTATTGGGAAAGGATATATATAATATCATACATCATGGAGATCACAACACCTTCATGCCTACGTTGTTGCCCGTGTCATTAGGTCGGTATATTTCATTTCGAAGCGATACCTTGTAGGACGGTGTCGAGAGAGAGAGAGAGAGAGAGAGAGAGAGGTCATAATAATCGTAGTAATATCATCGATACTGTTTCCCGTACGATCATCAGGCTGGACCAGCGAGCCGCAGCCTCAAACGAGGAATCGTACTTTCAATTGCCGCTTCCTGGTAAAGCCTCCCGATGACAAAGACGAGACGATGGAGGAGAAGCAACAACGGGTATCGAAATACGAGTCCATGCAAATTTGTTCGGCCCTTTTACCGAGTAATAACGAACGACTCGATAGCGGTGATGTCTCCTCCGAATCGCCAGACATCGGTCCTTGCGTAATGTGCGTGGCACGTAGAATACCACCGAACGAGAAGCCCGTAGGTACACCCATCGAGCAATTCACCGTTAAATTGGATACAACGGGGAAGATCATAGCGGTCGATGTTAGTTGGTTGTCGTCCGCTTATGCCAAGTATCTGACCAAGGTAAGGGTATGTAAGACTTTTCTTTCCTACGCGAGGATCCCTTTTATCGCGATAAAACCCTTTTTGCCGTTTCGTAATGTTATCGCAAGTATCTGTTCGCGATCCGTTTACGTCCCATTAAACATTTACGCACCTATCCTCCTTCGTTTTAACTCAAAGTCGGTCTCCTCATCCCTTTTCCAGGACTTGATCGGTACGACGATAAAGGATTTGTGCCACCCCCATGATCTCAATAATTTAACTGCACATTTGAACGATACGCTTCAAGTCGGAGAGAGTACGAGCGCCGTGTATCGACTGCGCGTTAGTCCTGATAAGTTCCTTAATATACAAACAAAGTCAAAACTTTTCAAAGCGAATGTGATGAACGGCCACGACACGGACTTCATGATGGCCACAAATTCCATCATAGGGTAAGTAAAATTCTTCCTATTGATTCGAATCGGCGCACGACACTCGTAGACGCCCGAAATTAAACTCCTCCTCCTCCTCCTCCTCCTCCTCCTCCTCCTCCTCCCCCGAACCAACGAGCCCTTAGCCGCCTCGCGCTACTTTCGGGGATTAGTCATTATTTCGATTCAAAAAGTAAGCGACGAAAGAACCATTGCGACGGTTCGGAGCGAAGCGAAAACCATACGCGGGGCGGGGTGGTGGTAGGTGTTTGACCGACGAAACTCCTTCCCCCTCTGTTTTTTTCTTTTTCTTTTTCTCCCGCGGTCTGTCATCTCTTCTATCCTCGATTCAATCTAACTCAGGTTGGGTATCTTATTTCAAATCCCATTCTCTAATTTATTCTAATTCGCGCGGATAAATTATTGCTTATCACGCATTTAATTATTTCACACCGTTTGATTTTATGCCACGGTTTTATAAAAGCTTTTAGGAACGCGAAATATCGTTACTCGCATTACGTTATTGTTTCTTATCGATTATGCCACCGGTAATGCATGAGGCGTACTTTGAAATATTTTTCGGTGTTGGAGATCTGGCCACTCTTGAAATTAAAATAACACTCTGTTTCTAATATCACCATCGCCTTTCCTATATCGAACGCAATATGCGTTTCTCCGCATCAATGGCGTTGAACTAATTGTAACACAAGTGTAGCACGATTCAACGCTCGCTTATTTCATTATATCAATTATCATTTTAATAAGATTGACTATCGTTGTTGCTTCAAGCATCCAGCCTGTCCAATGATCATTTTTAAAAGATCAGAAACGCTGCTATGGTATCCGATCGATAATGTAATATCCTATTCTCGTTCGACTGGAATTCGTTTAAAGAATATGGTGTGCTGTGTTGTAACTCAGAGACACGCGCGGACACACGTAAACCGTTCTATATCCATACGCACTTTCACGATGTACATATTACGTGCGCGCGTGTTGAACGTTAAGTAATGAAAAAAAACAAAAAAAAAGAAAAAAAAAAGGAAAAACGAAAAAGGCTTTCATCTAGGTTGAAATTTCGCTTCAATGAACAGTGCGGAGTATCGTTGGTCTTGTTCCCTTTTTCAATCTGTCTTGGCTGTTCCAGGAAACAACAGCAGATGGATTAAAGTTCGGCTTCGATAAAATAGTAAATTTTCTTTCTTTCTTTCTTTCTTTCTTTCTTCGTTTTATTTTTGTTTTGTTTTGTTTTGTTCTGTTTTGTTCTGTTTTGTTCTGTTTTTTTTTTTTTTTTATGGGACGGACTCGAAGACGCACACGGACAGACACTGTTCACTGAAGGACGATATAACATTTGTATAACACTCATTACACGCATAGTACACGTATC